>JAVCKZ010054737.1:0-16825 GCA_034780755.1 Lepetodrilus elevatus | reverse complement strand
TGTCGGCCAGTGATGTCTGTTGTGTGGCGTCTGGGGTGTCTGCCAGTGATGTCGGGTGGGGGGTGGCTGGTGTGGGAGTTGGGGGTGGTAATTGGGATAGGTTGGAGGATGGAGAAGAGTGCTTGGGGTGGGGGAAAGTTGCTTGGTTGGGGGAGAGATGTTATTGGTTTGGAAGGGGGCATGGGGGTGATGAAATATTACCTGTCAAAAGCCACATTATCATTCAAGTATAAAATATTTCTTTACGCAAACGACGACATTGATGTATTTTGGCTGCAAATCTCATTTTTAACTTTCAATTCTCCCTTTGTCAAAGCTAAATTGTTGTTTTCAAATCATTTGTGGGAAGATATATGATGGAAATTTCGACTGCGGAAAGCTGACACTAGGAACAATGGGCATCCGTACAAGAATAAAACCTCCGCGGTTCCAAGCGGAGGAAAGCCTATCAAAGGTTAAAATGCCAATTTTCCAAGCGGAGCTACATGCTGAGCTTTTGAAAAGTAAACACATCAAAGGGTCGGCCCCCAATCTCTGTGTGTTGCTAAATCGGTCTCCAATTGGACTCATACTGAGAAAGATGATTTCGGCTTCACAATTGAAATTTGATCTTTGATCGCCAGATTTCGGGGGTGGTAAATATATGTTTCTAGCAAAAACATCCATCTGGTGTTATCTTACAATTCTGTCTTTGTTCTGTGGGCTTTTAGTATAACAGTTCTTAAAGACCATAATTAAAGTCAGTGTACTAATATTTGCATATGCTTGTAAAATCTTTCTTTCTTTACTGGTAGTGGTGTTAGGATTACCATCACCTGTAAAAACCTTCCACCTTTGCGTGAGCTTTTAGTTTATGTGTCTCATCAAAATAATCCCTTCACGCATCAAAATCCCATCAATAAATTGATACTTAAAATCATTATTTATGTCTTGAAAATGATAGCAGGATCAATAAAAGAAAATGACATGTATGTATTCGCCCCCCAACCATCGTAAGGTCACGACCTCCGACACGTAGTCTGGTAGAACGTGCATCCAACGTAGGTTATGATCTTCAGTGGACAAAAACTCTGACAAACTCATTTGATTTGAGTTCAATAGAGACTGACGGCCTGTCAAGTCAGTATTGGGAGACCTCAATGAATTCTTTCAAGTCCGACACCTCGGTGATACAATGTTCTACCAATGTACATATCAATGAGATGTCAAAGGTACTTGTCCAATTTACAAACCATATTTTTTTCTTATTTCCCCCCCATTCAATGGGGAAAATAGTTTCCATGTAAATGAAGGAATGTAGTGAGATGGCAGGGTACGCTTGACCAAATGCTGTCGTGATTTCGCCGGAAGATGGTCAGCACTTTGTGATGGATGAAAATTGCAAGCATATTTCTACGAAATCAATTACTTTTATATGATTGAACACATCAGAATACAATGAATCATTGTACACATGTAGACATCAGGGACTTTGGCTAGAATTATTGTATATAAATAACAATTTGGGGTGTCTGGAATAGAGTTATTATACATAAATCACCATTAGGGATCAGGGCTAGAATTATTAAATATATATTTCCATTAGTGGTTTTAAATAGAATTACTATGAGTCACTATGTGCTGGGTATAAATTGGTACACAATACTTATGAAATTCATTTGTATGTTTATTAACTGGCTTAACAGAGAAAACCATTGTTTTCCATTACGAGAATTACTGGGATGATCATGCTAGATAGGTTTGTTTGCAGTGAGTGACAGCTTGGGGATTACCACCGTGGCTGTTGATGTCATGGCTGTTGAGGTTGATGGTTGTTGAGGTTGATGGTTGTTGAGATATTGACTGTTGAGGTCAGTGACTGTTGAAGTCGATGGTTGTTGAGGCCGATGGCTGTTGAGGTCAATGGTTGTTGAGGTCTGCCGGCTGTTGAGGTCAATGGTTGTTGAGGTCGCCGGCTGTTGGGGTCGGAGGTTGTTGAAGGTTGTCTGGTGTTGATGTCCACAGCTACTAAGATGGACATTTATCCCTGGGAGGGTCTGCGATCTTGATGAATGCGCTGTCACACTAAGATGACAGGTGCTCTGTCATACTATCTACATATTGGGCACATGTAATAAAGAGACATTCTCGTACTTATGCCACATATGTTGAATATCGGATGAAAGTGTCACTTCTTTTTTTTCTGATTCTGATGAGAACAGATTTATGTGAGAAATGATGATATTTCAGCGTCGTATTAAGTTTTTTTTAATCTGGTGTATCTTAACCCTCTCCCTGCTGAAGGTGACTTAGGTTGCCCGATCACATGTAGAAATAGAACACTTTGATTTTATTTACCAGGGAGAAGGTTAAAAGGGTTGAGAGATTTCTTTAAAATAATTCACAGATATATATAATTTATGTGTTTCCTTGTCTTCAAATTATAGTTTGATGTTAAAGATCTATTTCATATTGATAACATACTTTAGAAAATGGTGTAAAACTTGTAACTGTTACAAATGTTCGTAATAACGTATAATATTACCACATAGAATGTGTGTGTTAGGAATGTGTGAGCAAGTTGCCATGTGATCGTTCCAAACGTTGGTGACACGATACATCGACTTGCAGTAGAAAATCATGGTAATGAAACAACAACAAGAGATCTGCGACGATTGTCATCAGAATTAGCGTGCCTGAACAAATTCAGAACCTCGTTACTTCTTCGTTGAACCGGAGGTGTGGGGCCTCTAGGAATAACTAGAAGGGATACAAGGTCGGAGGTCGAAAAACTGTAATGATCCGTTCTTTTGTGAATTCTTCTCCACCGACCCACGTGCTGATCCTCGTAAAAATTGCGCATTGGACCCGAAGACCCAGGGACAGAATAGGGAACCCTGTCGTACACCTGTCCTTGCCCTGACAGAGCGTGGCCCCTATAGCCCACGGAACAAAGCAGTCTTAGCCTAAGCTCCATTATGTGGCCAACATGTCCAGCTTTGACGGCTGTTGAGTAAAAATCATTGGAGCGCCAACATGTTTGCATTGTTTCTTTAAGCAATATTATATGAATTCGACCTTTTCTGTAAAGGTTTGAATGCTCTTGAAATTGCCATCCCAGGCTTAAGATTGCTTTTTGAGCGTGTCCCTATGCTTTAGTGCGAGATGCAACAAAGAAAGTCATTTTGTATTCTTGTGCAGGCGTGTGATGTATACGTGGGCCGGAATGATTTCAGATACGATCTACGGAGTGATCAGGGATAATTCTGTCAAAAGAGAATCTATTTAACCTTCTCTCTGCTGGAGTCTACTGGACATGCCCTAATTAACAGAGTAATCGAGCCCCAATGAACAGTCATATTCAAGCCCCAATGAACAGTCATATTCAAGCCCTAATGAACAGTGATATTCAAGCCCCAATGAACAGTTATATTCAAGCCCTAATGAATAGTCATATTCGAGTAAGCCAAAGATAGAAGCAGCTTTTTTTCCAGTTCTAAACATGTTTGTCTATGGTTCACAGTGAGCCTTAGTTCAACAGTTGTTACTCAACACCCAACATTAAATATTAAATATGTCGGCTTCCGCCAATCGCATCACAAAGGGAATATCAGGTTTCAATCGAAATACGACACTAAATTGTCATGGTTTTTTTTGCTTTCGCTTCGCTGTATACCTTTCTGGTTGTTGTCATAGTTACAAAAATTAGTAACATTGATAATCTAATGATTACTTTAATGTCTCGCAATGCAAAACATTGATGTTTCTCTGTGTGTGTGTGTTTGCAGCTCCGCAATGCAATAACAATGATGTTTCTCTGTGTGTTTGCAGCTCCGCAATGCAATAACGATGATGTTTCTCTGCATGTTTTCAGCTCCGGATGTACCGATGTCAGAGGATGTCTTGACTCCAGGTTGGTGTGTAGACTAGGATGAAGGATGGTGCACTTCAGCCTCATGCGAGCTGGCACGGTCAACCTCTACATGTTTGGAGTACTCACAGTTCTATTTACCGTCATCACTGGATACGTCCTAGGTGAGTACCCCCATCAATGTTATAGGTCCTAGGTTCTGGGTCCAATGTCCTGGGTCTTGGGCCCAGTATGTCCTGGGTACTGGGTTTAATGTGTCCTGGGTCTTGGGCCCAGTATGTGCTAGGTCCTGGGTTTGATGTGTCCTGTGTCCTGGACCCAGTATGTCCTGGGTCCTTGGTTTGATATGTCCTGGGTCTTGGGCCCAGTATGTCCTAGGTCCGGGATTTAATATGTCTTGCACCCAGTATGTCCTAATGTCCAATATGTTCTAGGTACAGTGTAATTAACCATCTCCCTGCTGGATTGTGCACATATGCTGCTCTTTAGGGCATCTCTGGTTGCCTACAGTACAGCATGGACAGGGTTAATGGTCATGTTTTGAGTCCTATTCCACAGAACGATCATAGAGCTACAGAATTTATGACTTTTATAAATATCTTAGCATGGAATTCTACTCTCATAGTGCTATGAAAATTCTGTGGAACTCGGACGTGATAGGTAGGGCTTCTTCTGTTGTCATAAAGGTAAGGTCTCAAGTCAACAGGACGGGAAATTAATTAGTCATTTAAATATTTGAAAGTTTTGAAGTTCATGACCCTCTCAGAATATTGTTCATTTCAAATTTTTGAAGTTAACAAACATTTATTTAAATTTCAAAATTAAGTAATGTATTAATTAAATTTCAAAATTAAGTAATGTATTTCAGTCATGTTACTTTAACTCTCTCCATGCCACAGGCAACCAGAGATGCCTGTTACTAATCTAGCAGGGAGATAGTTAATAGTATGGCTTGACTTTCTCTAACAATTGGTATTCAGAACTGAATGTACTGATAAGAGGAAACCGTACCTATCTGACTTCTATCTTATTGTCATCATTCCATGTTATTTGTCAATGTCTGTGAGGCGTTTCTCCATCTTGATAGTTGTGGAGCATACTACACACGTTTTCATACATGTTTTAGTATTGTCTAGACACATACACACACATTTTAACGTTGTCTAGACACATGCACACTCGTTTTACCATACCCCAGACATATGTACATTGTGACGATTTAGCATCGCAAATCCATGTAACATGTTTGTTGTGCTTGCGGAAATATTTAGTGTCAGCTTGCAAGGATTCACTCAGCCGTGTAATGCGTATTATGTAATCTCTGTACACATCTTTCCGTACCTTGGACCGTATCGCACAAGGAACAGGAATAGGAACCGGAATAAGAACAGGAATTTATGTTCTATGTCATATACCCTGTGCAGTACTCTGGTGCTATACTGGTAGTGGTAGACTGCCAGTGATAATATACTGTCACTATGCCGATGGTTTACTGGTAATATATTGGTAATATACCGCTCGTATTACTGCCTAATGTTATTGTTATGATAACAACGTATATCTACGCTAATGGGGGTTGATTATCAACTGGAATGGTTAATCTGATTATGTTAATACCCCTGATGCAATAAAGAACAGCAGTGGCAGTCTAGTTATATCACTGTCTAGACACACTCATAATGTAATATTACATAATTACGTACTGTAAACGTTTTTCATTGCGCGGGGGATTTAGAAATTGAAATGGATCTGGCCATGCAGACAACTGATAAGTGGCCAAAGTCGCTCTTGTCTTACATAAGACTTAATTTCTCATATTTTTCACCTGGTGATTTTAAAACCCGGGATATTTATGATTTTCGCGGGGAATGTTTACGTGGATATGAGTCAAACAATGACATCTTTGTCCGGCGTGTGGCGGAGTTGTAGCGGAGTCGTGGCTGAATTGTACTGGAACCTTGGCTTACTTGACAGCATGGGTGTCAGTTACACTAAGTTGCCCGCAACATGGGCGTCAGTTTCGCTAAGTCCGCGGACATAACCACGGGTTAACGATACATAAGGAATAATTGTAGAGTTACTTTCGCATAAAAATGCGTACAATTGCGTGAGAGGTTTCACACTTTGATACTTGGGGGATCCACACACAGAGGTAGTGATCCGAAAAGATTATCAGAAGAAATTTCACAGTTGGAGATTCGACAGCGCTTTGCTTCCAATACAGAGGCAGATAGTCTCCCCTTGTATCGCTATGTGTGTGGCCGTTACGGACAGGTTTTTCATCAAATGTGGTGAAAATGCAAATCGAGGTTATAAGCTCATTCATATCAGATTCATGGTGATCAGGCACACTGTATGAAGCTGTCTTGAGATTAGTTTTGGGTTCTGAGTAACAGTTTGAGTGAAGTCACAGATGGTAGATGCAGGGTCAACAAATGTTTACGTGGATAAATTTCACTCCCGTTGTATTACGAGTTACAGATATCCAATAAAAGTTCTCACGCTGGCGTAAGAATAATATTGTGTGTTCCGTTCACCGGTGCCGTTAGAGGTAACCTTTGTTTTGAAGGCGGTTTTGAAGTACCACAGGTAATTGCAGAGTTTCATGAAATGTTCCGCACATTTCCTTGCGAAAGTTTGAATAATGTGTTTTCGTGACGTGTCTAACCTCGTGGCAGGATGAAAGTTGGAGAAGCATGAATTCCAAACACCCCGTAGCTTTAAAACAGATTTAGCTTATTATTGTAGTTGAAAATCCTTGTAAGTAAATCTCTATGTACAAGGAACAGGCGGAAGATGAGCATGTTTTGCCGATGTTTTCCTTCACGAGGTCTGACAAGGGTCTGCAGAAGGAGAAAACCTTTGCGCATTGGAGGGAAAATGTTTGTGTGTTTTGGCCTAATCATTTCCGTTTTGGTTCTACAGTAACACCCCCTCGCCCCCAGCTCTCTTTAAATATGATCATACACAATCACAATATTTTCATTTCTTGGAAAACGATTGGCAGAGAATCCACCATCTGCGAGATATTTGAAGCAAGTGCCTCATGACAGTTTCGTAAACAATGGGGGCCAGCTTTCGGAAGAGGCATCCCTGATTCTGTATCCCGATTCCACGCTTTCCGTTGGTTATTATGGAAGCTGACCCGCGGGGTGCCAGTTAACAAACTGACCTTGTCATCTCTTCTCAAAGACATCAACCTTCCACAGTTCTCGCAATGTCAACATCGGGATTTTCTTATTCGGAAATAAACACAATTTGATATGTTCGTTTTATAAGTAGGATGTTTGTTTGGAAAACAAATTCCCTATTGGTCTCGTATGATTTTCAATGACCTTCTTTATTTAATTCTTGCCACTTTTTGGTGGGAATGATAACGATAGGTTTTTTTTCTTAAAGGTTTAAGGTGTTAACAAACGTGTTTAATATTCCATCTTTGGTATCCGCCGCTGTGTACGTTATCCGGAGGTGCCGAGGTCTTGTAGGGTGTGTATGTTGGCTGTAGGTTTCGCATATCTGTCGCGGGAGATAGCGGTAATCATAAATGGCTTCCAGAACGAGACGACCTCCGACACACGTATAGGCATTTCTCACACGTACACGCTCCCAAGTTTGTAAATATTGCCCAACATATTTGAAAGTTCAGGATTTTTTTTATAAACATTTGCTATGTAGCCTTTTTATGACATTTGAATGAAGAATTCTGGATGAAGGCCTTTGACTTTAGTCAGTTAAATAATAATTTTAAATTAAATTTCATGAATTTTAAGTTAAATATTAATGCAGAAGTGTTTTAATTAATTAAGTAATCAGAAATCTAATTAATATTTTTATGGAATTTATTGCTGTTTTTTAAAAGAATATTGTTTCATTTGTACATGTGTTAAAACTGTAGAAAGATGTAGGCATGTCTTGCTTATTGCCTTGTTTTTCTTTATAAGGACAATATACCTGCTGAGGCATAGGATATCTGCCACTCACATAGCCCACTAGGTTTCTAAGAGACCACACACATCCACACACACAATCTCAGCTTGATTAGATATTAAATAATCAAATCCACACCAACAAAAATATGTTCTTTTATTAACTTAGCTCTTATTACATACATTGCATATATAACACATCTTCATTTAATAGACAAAATTGGTCTTCAATGATTGTGAATTACCTTCTTTATGCAATGGAAAGAGGGATGGTAATCTACTATTGACTCAATCAAAATGAAATAGATTATGTGGACTACCATCCTGACAACTTTGTTAGTGGTAGTTGGAGCCAATGATTGGCCCTGACAGGCATTGATGCAGAGATTACAGCCAACTGCGGCTAATTACTGGCTGGAGAAAAAATCCAGGCCTTGACCAACAGGTGAAGAGCCCGAGACCTCGGCCCAAGAGGTCTGCAGTGAAGGCCCCAACAGGTCCGCAGCGAAGATCCATCTGGAATGTGATTGGAAGTAATTAGAAGTAAATGAGGCTTCATGTCGCGAGGACAATCAGATATACGCGGGATTAGAATTATATCAGAGGGAGGTAACTCTAGATGCCAGTCGCGTGGAGCATCATTCGGGCGATTCCAATTACAAAAGATTTGCAGATGTTGTCATAATAGAAACGGTTCCTATAACTTGAATATATTTATTTTCGTATGGAATTAGTTTGATTCGAGTGGACTATTTCCGACACTGACCAGGTTATACTGCTGAACAAACATGGCTGGAAGCGCCCGTAGGTATGAATAATTGAGTATTTCTGCTTCACTCCACTCGCGGCCTGTTAAATAGGAATTTATTGCAATCTAGTGAATTATTAACAGCGGCTAACCAAGCATGTTTGGTAAGCTGACATTTTATTTCTTTGGTCACACCTAGCATGAGAGGAAATGAGAGAGATGCATCGACGCCGATCACCGCAAGACACTGGCCTTGCTCGGACACTGCTATTGTACGTCTCTATTGTCACTCATTTACAAACAAATATGCTACGATGATTAAATGAATACATGCATTATTTTCATAATGACTTCGTCCTTGACATCATTATCCATGAATATTATAATGTCTCTGAAGTTAGTACATTGTCATATAACTATCAAAATGTCGCTGGCGCTATTATTAAGTTAGTACATTGTCATATAACTATCAAAATGTAGCTGGTGATATTATTATTATCCTTTCCTTTTAACTGCTTAAGTACGGTAGGTGTTGTTTATGAAGGTTTTCTGGATTTTTTTAAACACCTTCTACAACAATGGTCTGCATGTCTCTGGTAATGAACAGAACATTTCCTGACAGAACCCAGAAGCCGAGAGAGCTGCGAGACCATCTGGCGGTGGCGGTGGCAGAACCACGGCCAGAACCGCGGCGCAGCATCTCATAATACTATTACCTGTACAACTTGTCGCAGGGTTTTGATCTACGGACTGACTCCATTGCCTGGTCTTGTTTGTTCAAGCAAGGAAACAAGTGATTTGCTGATAGGTAAATAGGAGACCTCGCAGTGAAAACAAACACCGGAATTAACGCGGTGTTGTTCGAGATCTAAGGAAGTAATTCACGAAAATGTTCTTCTTCGTATGTATCATCGTATTGTGGGTAGTTGATGGTCTCGATATGGTCGTGTGATGAACTCTGTCCTCAGACACGTCAAACAACTAATTGTCGGTGTATTCGTTATTCTCTTGTGATGATTCGGTATGCTCCTAAATTATGTCCTATTCAGATTACAGTATGTCCGTACTACGATGTGGTGTATTGTACTTTTCATTTTGATTGCCGGAGGCAACTGTGGTTGCCCGATATTTCAGTGATTGAGATAAATCTAGCAGGAAGACGTTTGACAGTTGATTAAATAAAAGTAATGGCGGAACACTAAAAAGTGTCCCGAGGGACTAAAAATGAACATGTGTAATTAGGCTGTACGTCACCCAGTAGTGTTTGCGACGTAGTGTTTTCGTGTTTATTAAACCTCTCCCTACTGGATTAGGCACAGATACTGCTCTTTAGGGCATCTCTGGTTGTCTACAGCATTGAGAGGGTTAATAGAGTCATGCACTTGATGTCTTCACCTGAATAGAATAGATTCAGAGTCATGCACTTGCTGTCCTTAGCTGAATAGAATAGATTCAGCGATTTAATAAATATAATCTTAGCATGGATTATTTTATGGATTATTTAAAAAATTATATTATGGAATATCTTTTGGATTATTTAATGATTATTTTGGGGGTTATTTTATGGATTATCGCATTGTTGATTATCAGTAAGAATTATCTCTATAGATTATCTTAGTACGGATTATTGTCTTTATCTGGCTGATCTGCACATGTAGCAGTAACAGCGACCGTGTTTACGTTAGGCAGTTGAGACTCACCAGCGAGTGAGATGTATAGGAATCTCGCCGGTGCACCCAGCATTTTTGGAACGTGCAAGCCGAGAGTCTCCAGCTTATAGAAAGCACTTTGTCTTGTAGAATCTCATTAGCAGAGTCCTGACAGCGAGATCTGATTATCGTAGCTCAGTGACATCCCAGCATGCACTGCAGGAGGACATCTTTCCCTCAGATAGGTACAAGTCATCATCTGGTATCAACGTCTTCTGCTCCGATGTCAGGGGAAATCGGCCAATCAAATGACAGTTCATATTCCATGCTGATCCTGTTGAAGGCATATCGGCCAATCAAATGACAGTTCATATTCCATCATGGTCCTGTCAAGGCATATCGGGCCAATCAAATGACAGTTCATTTTCAGTGCTGATGACAGATTCTTCCATTTCCTCTGAGGTTGGCACCTACTTGACCTGAAAGGAATTAATTAACTGAGCTCCCAGTGAGATGGAGAAGGATTAGATATAATAAGGACATTCCTTTACATGATTCAGAAAGGTCAAGAACAATAGCTTTCTGTTTTGGTACCAGAGCTATGCAGACAATCCAGAACTGTCCAGGGCATTATAAGGACACTTGACTGATATTGATTGGACGAAGGGTGGCACTGCGGTAGTCTGTCCGACTACATAACTAATGGGTTCGAGTTTGGATCTGGTCATTAACCTGGAATCTTCTCTGTAGCTGAGAATACCTTCCCATGCTGTGAGGATAGGGGTGCAATGGCCGTGTCTACAGATATCGGTATATGCATGGTTTTATCTGTCCTAGCTATGGTTTTACTGTGAGACATAGTTGTTACAGGTTTTTGTCCCGCTGTAAGCACATCACCATGATATTTAAATACTGTGGTAAAAGTGCAAAACCAATGTCAGTTTTACTATCACATAGTTGTTACAGGTTTTCGTCCCACCATAAACACACCATGATATTTAAATCTGTGGAAAACCGTACAAAACCCAGTTCACACACTACTCTTCTTACATTGATTCCAACGTGTAACCTTCTGATGTTTATCAAACTCTTGATGACGTCGGACAAAATGTTGAGTAATACGATAGTATGAAGACATTATAATACGCTGACTATTGATTCCAAATGGTAGGTATAAGCGTATTCAAAAAGCATTCGCACAACCACGAGTAGGTACGAGTAGGAGACAATCAGAGGCTGTACACGTCTTGGAGACCAGTTGTTGTATGTCCACCATCGCCGCTGACCATCCTGAGAGTGTTGAAAATCTTAGCTCTGATACGGACAGAGATCTACAAGACATGCAGGACTCCATTAACTCAAGAGAAAAGGCAGATGGCCGCCGATATCTCGTGGTAATTCTGGACATGGAATTCATTCATTATTTGACAGGGTTTTCTCGGGGTCGTGTCTTGTACACGTGCATATGGTATTAGTGATAATGAGATTCTCGGTCAATAGGCTAGGAACATGCTCAGAGATGCTTATCCCTGGTCGTATCAGTCCTACAGTATTTATACAGTCAAATATAAACAAAGGGTCAGGGGGAGGGGTTATTATTTATAAATATTTAATTCCAAAGATATTTCCGATGAGAGTATTTTAAGCACAGGAGACGAGAAACAGAACCGAATCTGTGTCATTTAGATTCTTCCGAGTCTGGGTTAACATCAGAACTGTTTGATCATCGGTCACGGTTGTTCCTAGATTTGACAAACAACAATTTGATCACACCAAATATCCTGAGGTTGTGTGACAGATACTGCGAGCCTCGCGAACAGATGCCGGGGTCTGTATAAACTTCGGAATCGTCAAATATCAACAGAAGGACAGAAAATGGGAATAACAGCGATATATCTGCATGGCTGGGACTGTTCTAAGTATATACAGCCCGGCAGCGACTGCGCGCAAGATACAGGTGTATGTGTATTTATGCATTGTTTATTTGCCTCGACTCCTGCAGATGTCGAGAGTCTTGGTTCCAATTTGCCGCTGGTTTATGATAAAACCCTCCGAGTAAGCTGCACGTTTCCTATCCTAATGATCGTCTACTTCCTCCTGGTTATCGGCATCAGAGAGATACTACAATCTTTGCTATTCCACAAACATACCATTAATCAACGTTGTGTGAACGCATTTCTGAAGAGCACAAATGAACGGGACTTTTATGACTGCGTGAAAACAGAACTTGGCTTCAAGGATGCTGCCGGCAACTATCGCTATGGTAACTGATGCTTATGGTGCTTGGCTGGCGGTAAATGGCAGATTTTCTGATCGTAAGAACAACTAATTTTGTTTGTCTCTACTCGTCGACTTCTCATGACATTTTTTTACGTTGGGAATTTTTTTTACTGTTCCACCGAATTTCTTGTTGTTTAGTTGGTTCAGTCTTGTAATGCCTTCATTCATCAAGATTAATTATTGGAAATGCTGATAAATCTAACATATTAGTTATACCATATGGGTGAAATATTTTCACTGTGACGTAAATCGCTAATTCAATAAGTAATGTTGAATTCGCATTGGTGCCGAAGTTATACATTATTAACAACTCTTATTATCTTCATTTGTTGCGGACACTACATCATTGCCGCGTATACATTGTTAGGAGATTTCTCGCCATAGATCTAACGACATTAATTCTGCATGACCAACAGTTGCCTGACCGGTCAGTCAGACCGGTTGTTGTGGTCAGATTTGAGGATGTTGTGGTCAAACACTCACATAAAGCTCTAGTAGATGAGAGGGCTATCTACGCCATGAGAGACCGAGTCAGGAGTTTTATGAAGTGCGGAGACTCCATGTCTACATACGTGCTAGTTATATCTCCGCCGAAGAAAGAGTCTATACAATAGTGATAAGGCACCCACTACGACCGGCCAATCAGCGGTACTCCAGGTATTCACTGCGGGGTAACGAGAATGGGAAACAGACAAGGGGGGAGCGAAATATCCTGGCATCTTTTATGAATGACAAGGCCATAAAATGATATTTTCTCTGACAGGTAATACAGAATTATTGCTGGCCAAAGGATACCACACATTTACTTCATCAAAAAAGTTAATGAAAGCTGTCCGATAGTTTTCGCTGCTATGCTGCGCCGTGAGAACGTATGAGAATGTTCGCCACCGCCGAGGAGAATGTACCTCGACAAGATGAGACAAGAACGCCGGGATACCACGTTGTTATATGGCGTTTTTATACGTCGTACACCTTGTTATTAATAATTGTGACTTGACAGGATGTAACTGATGCAGGTGGTCCACCGTACTACGACCATTGATGTAGACTTTATTCATCAACAAAGCTTTGCTTTTTGTATATGTGTCGTAGTCATCAAACAACTCCAGGTTTGCGAGACCATCCCTTCTTGTAATACGGTGCTTGCCTGACCGAGAAGTTCCTAAATGCGTTCTACGACAACTTCTAACAATTAATCTACTTTTATCAGCTCTCGAGGAGGCAAAGGCGTACATGAGATAGGTTTGAACGTTTATCCAGTCAATACTTGCGTAAGACGAAACATAATTAGCGATTACAAGATCAAGCCCGGTCAAAGGAAAAGGGAGATAATTATGTAAGACAAATCTGAAGGGTATTAGAGGGGTGCTTCTCGTAATGAATATAACTTAATACTCGCGTGTAAGAACTCCAGCTAGTTCCAGGCGTCATCCCTTTGATGAGCTTCTGAAGACGTCCTTTGACTGGAGTAGCCAATTTGAGATCAAACTTCAACCGCATGTATGTGTAAACAGTTATGTAACATGTACGCTTAGAGTGGGATGTTGTTGCACAATAATAAGCTAGATACGGAGGCCATGTATGGGCCGAGTCCTCGTGAACATTGGGTGAGTGGCAGTGCAATGGTAGGATGTCGGACCTCAGAGAAAAGCTTCGGGATCAAATCCTGTCCTGGGAATACAGCATCAATGTTTGTGAAAATTACCTTTCTGACACAATCATGATAGGATGTACTGTACTGTAACAATGCAGATATCATCCTTGGTCTGTCAGTGCCAATCAGTACTCGCAGGTTTACTGCAACATTCAGAGCTATGGATGTTTCGGGTTTCTTTCCACCATAAACCGACCAGCTGTGGTATGTCAAAGAATCTTGAAAGTGACTCTAAACCTAAATTTAAAAACAATAAAAAAAAATATATTTTGGGCTGTGGGTTATTTTATAGGCTGGGGCATTTTGTAGTGTAGGCTGGGGCATCTTGTAGTGTTGTAGGCTGGGGCATCTTGTAGTGTTGTAGGCTGGAGCATCTTGTAGGCTGGAGCATCTTGTAGTGTTGTAGGCTGGGGCATCTTGTAGTGTTGTAGGCTGGGGCATCTTGTAGTGTTGTAGGCTGGGGCATCTTGTAGTGTTGTAGGCTGGGCATCTTGTAGGCTGGGGCATCTTGTAGTGTTGTAGGCTGGGGCATCTTGTAGTGTTATAGGATGGGGGCATCTTGTAGGCACAAGACAGATGTATCCACTCTCACTGCAGCCAGTGTCATCAAAGTGGGAACATCCGTGTGGATGAAGACAAGGGGGGCCAGGCTTGTTTGTTAGCACGGCAAATCCTTACAGATTTATAAGGTACACAAACCAGCGATAATATTAACTCAAGTGGAATGTCATCGGGATACTTGTCACAACGGAAGGACAGCTGTTAACTGCAGACTGAGGTCAAGATGAACACATGTCGTTGGTGTTCTCGGCCACTAAGGATACATGTCGTTGGTGTTCTCTGCCATTATGAACAACTTTCTCGGCCACTTGTACTTGTCATTGTGTTCTAGAAGTAATAAACAAGTTTTAATTAGATGGAACTCAGGATCAGAATTGAAAACGAGAGCTTACTGATCCATTAACCAGGGTAATAACATAGTGCTTTGAGCATATGCTTTAGATCATGGCTTTGGCAACAATATAAATGTTCACATTGTTATTATTATTATTTATTTTTGATATATTATATTATTTTATTTTTATTATTATTATTATTATTATTACTATTATTATTATTATTATTATTATTATTAATATTATTACTTTTATTATTAATATTATTATTATCATTTCTCCTTATTCAATTAGTATGTAATTGAATTGTTGTTTTACCTCACAGCCATAATCAGTAAATGTCTCTGAAATCTGAAATGTCAGGAATGTTTCCCCATTCCACATGTAAACTTAATGGGAAAGTAATTCATCAAATTGTCTACAACTCTACTTCTTCTTCCTCCATTGATCATAGCCGTTAGACAGTGTATCCCTCCAGGGGAGTTGAGAATGTATACATCATTCACAAGTGTTTCTGTACAGTTATTGACAATCCTATGTTCCTACAGAAGATTTATATTAGCAAGCCTACTTTCCTAACAACTACTGTAGCATGACGTTTCTATTCAAAATGGATTGAGCTGCCAAGACGTTAATTATATAATAAAATTGATACGTATATTACATCATCGGACACTATTTGAGATAAATCAGCCCTATTCTGGTCTATTTCCTACCATATAAATATCAGAATTACGTACGCGGGGGGTTCAACGTGTCAAATTCGAAATCCACCTTGATGCAAATGCAGTCATTGAGCGGGGCTTAGGCCACGTCGGAAAGATTACGTTAAGTCCTAACTTAGACACCTTCTCAGAGGCCATGCGTGTTTATTCCAGTTGTGTCTGTCGACAGACATTAAACTAATCCGCGTATGATATACAGGAAGTGTTAAGCAAGACGTTCCTCGTGGAAGCCACTGCGCCAGGTCTTGGTACGATTGAGCCGTCAAATTTCATTACCTTTGCGGCCTGTTCATAAAAATACCACACCTTTCTTCTTAACTGAAACAACAGGCGAGTTAATTGATCAAGGAAATGTTTGTCGTTGTTAAACAAGAGAGAAAACCTCCAGGGTTTGTAATCTTTCGATACAGGAAACGAATCCTTTGACAATTTGGACAAGTGGAAATTGATGTTAACAATCTCTCTGGTGTATTAATAAATAAAAAAAATGATGTTCTGTTGGGCATCTTCAGTTGTCTCCCTGAGGAATGCGGTTAAATGCGCCTCTCTTTGTAAATGATGCCTGCAGTTTTACGAGGCTTCGATGAAACTTGTAGTACTTGACATGTAAGAAGATATATACGTGGGTCTGATATGTGGCTATGATACGTAGATCCGATACATAGGTCCATACCTATGTAGATCCGATATATATGTACAGTCTGATACGTAGATCAGCTCAGGTAAATTGTGCCATGTGAACGAGAAAACTCTGGATCTCGGAATGCGATCAGGATTTCAAGGACATTATTCTGAATGGTTATTCGGTTCGGCTTTGATGAAGTGAATGTTGTTTGGTATCGGATACCTCCAGCAGTCTCTCCTGATGACGGCCTACGACGGTGGTCTGTTATTAACGCTGTGACAGCAGCCAGGGAGGCAGCATAGGATGGGCAGGGGGTGGAGGGTGGTAGGATGAGGGTGAGGTTGAGAGGAGGAGGAGGGTGGGAGGAGGGAGGTAGGGGTAGACAGAGGGTGGTAAAAGAATGAGGGTGTGGGTGGTAGGAGGGAGGTAGTGGTAGACAGAGGGTGGTAACAGAATGAGGGTGTGGGTGGTA
>JAVCKZ010054726.1:0-16826 GCA_034780755.1 Lepetodrilus elevatus | reverse complement strand
TACTACTACTATTACTACTACTACTACTACTACTACTACTACTACTACTACTACTACTACTACTACTACTACTACTATTATTTTTATTGTTGATTTTATTATTATTATGACTACTACTATTATTATTATTATTATTATTGTTGCTTTTATTATTAGTATTATTATTATTATTGTTGTTGTTGTTGTTGTTGTTAAGAGTGCTCTTGTAATACTACATTACAGCAACACGAGGACATACAGGTCTGTGGTATACGTCTCGTCAATGACCTGGGAGAATTGACGTGGACTCACGCCAAATGTTTCACGCCAACCTTCGCCAAAAGAATCGGCAGTCTGATGCAAGTAAGAAGGCTATATTTTTGGAGGGGCGGGTGGTAGCGCAATTATTGTAGAATGTTTGGACTTCAGACTTGTAATACCATTATACCAGGGTAACTGTAACTTCAACCGTAGCCACATATACAATGCATATCGTAGCCATAGTTGTTTTATGGGTCCTTGAAGGTAACGCTTCTTCATATAAGCCTACTTCGGGCGGTTACGCTAGTTTAGCCAGGAAGTGTCATTGCGCATGTCTAGTCTAGTTGTTGCTAGACAACCTTTTGTGCTTCGTAGGCCGTCCTATAACAGCACGTTCGTGACATCACTCTAGAATTGCTTTAGCGACTTAATTCGCGCTAACTCTAGCATTGCTCTAGATCTTCGAGAAACCGCCCGAAGTAGGCCATAGAGCCCTGGCTTAATATTGCTTTTCTTATTATAAAGGAATTTAACTTGAATCAATTCTAACATTCTCTCTTCTGAACATGTATTGTATTATTTCGCTATACCTTGTGTTACATAACAAATAAAATTCTCTCGTGGATATTAAAGTATTGTCTAATCTTTATTATTCCAGGATGTTATTCCGATGAGATTGAAAGGAATCCATTACGTCCACGAGCCCAGCTTCTTTGATATGATATTTACTCTAATCAAACAATTTATGCGTGAGAAAATGGCCAAGAGGGTAAGTGTCGTCAATCCATATCGATGCTATCGGCAATTAATTTTCAACATGAGTGACAGTTCTCCCTATATAACACTATATAACACTACTAGATATAACACTGATTTTGTGGTCCATGATAATACAAACCGGCCCTATACATGTATATGCTAATGAAATTGACCATAGTCCATTGTACATTAATATAGGTCATTTGAGTGTACATGTACATGCTAACTATAGAGAAACGATATCATTATTTATATTAAATTATATATAAATATAAACCTGTATAAATGTATTACCTCGTCACTGCGCATTATAAGGTAGCATAATAGATACTAGATACTATCAGCGTATACTGCTGTTGTCGTGCTGAACCATGATGGCATACAATATTGAAATTATGGGAGCGAAAGCCTGGTGTAAGTTTCCAAAGAATTCAATGAAACATTTTTATTTATGTAAATGGTCATGAAATGATACTAGAAATTACAGCAGATTCGAATAAAACATTTTTGAAAATATTTGGACCAATCAAAATCGAGGAAATTTTACTATTTAATATGGTACAATGAAAGTTAACTTGATCCAAATAACATCTCCCTTCTGAACATGTACATTATGTAATTTGGGAGTAGTTGATAAATTTCACTATCTATTCACCTGCCAGGTGAATAATTGTTTGAGATTATAGTCATTTGCATTTCTTCGATACTATTGTTTATTGTTTAATGTCGACGTTTAAATTGAAATCAAGATTAATTGATTGATTGATTGAATGAATACACTGTATATATATATACTGAATGTATCCACGAGCACGACTGTAGAGCAACCCCGGTTTACTCCAGCGATGAAAATGTTACAATGTCAGAGAGCGTCTGCTATGTCACTGCTCGTCGTAAATGGGTGAAAGATTCCCGCAGCGACCTTAAACTCCATATTCACTATGTCACTGACTTGTATTTCTCAGTTGAACCTACACGGGGATAGGCTGGAGGAACTCCAACAGTACTTTGAGCCCAAAACGTTGCCCAAGGAATACGGAGGAACACAGAAGGATCTCAACACAAAGGTAGCTTTAATACCGTGATTTTAAAGGGATTTGAAGAGAACCATATTCTGTAAAAAAATAATACACAACCAAGTGCTGATATTACATCATGGACCATTGTTGGGCATCCCAGTCAAATTAATACACACTGCTTAAATTGTGACAAAAACATAGTTCTATCACCACCATCCTGGACAATCCAAACATAACCGAAACCATACATAAATAAGATATTTTTAACATATGTAACCCATGAGGTTCGATTTACATTATCTAAACCATGGAGCATTAAGTATGTCTGCTTTGGTAATCTATTAATCTCTCCTCCGTAAGTTAAAATGGGTAATGTCATGGTACCAAAAAGCCTATAGATGCAACTGATATTGGCAAACCACCACACATGGAATGAAATGTATAACTTTATAAGATTGTCGTACGATCGTAAGAACGTTTAGAGAATAAGCCTAAATCTTTCTCATGATCACCTCCACCATCCCTTCCAATCTAATCACTTCAAATTGATAATTGTTAATTTTATGTGATTACTTATATCTCTACAGGACTTTTGCAAGCAGTTGTTAAAGAAAGAAGCAGACTTTGAAGCAGATACCAAATATGGGTTTGTATCTATGACGATGAAGCAGCAAAAGAGCGCCGATGCTATGGAAACTCTTCCAGGAACCTTCAAGAAACTGAACGTAGACTGAGATAGACTGTAACTTACTCATAGAGACTGCGTCAGTTCAACGCACGACACATGCTGCATGACATGATCTATTTTTGATGAACAAATGACAATTAATGCCTGCCCGTTATACGGTACTACTAATAACATGAAGACACCACAATGGCTTCAACTAATATACACTGTCCTGTGGTAAATAATATAGAGAATGCATTGCCATGATCAAACCTCCTTTTACCGGGGAATATGTCCGACAGTTATATACTAGTAATGTTCTAGTTCAGGATATGAGCCATAGGCAAAATATATATGCTTTACTCGGGTTGTTATATTCTTTACAAATTACAAATTGTCACGTATGAATATGTTCAGCATTTTATTAATGACAACCGGTTGGACATACAATTTTACATGCGTTTAATTTTTGTAAATTCATAGTTACAAGTACCATGAAATCCATGTTATTGTTGTTTTGTTTTCACCCGAATGTTTTCATATTTAATGACTGGGAATCAAATACGATGCAAAATAATATTTAGGTTATTGTCTATCTCTGTGAGATACAACAGGAGAAACAACATGTAGATACCTTGTGGGATGTTAATGTGGAACGAAAGTATAACTCTTGTGTTTATTAGCTAAACTAGGCATTTCGACCTCAACAAAATTGCATAAACGCCAATGGCCTTTTTGGAAATATAAATGTAGCTTTATTTTAGTTTAACAATGAAGAATGTCCACACGTCTACAGATTCCAAGTACTAGTACTCTTCAAGAACTTGCAGACGCATTGAGAAGAATATCAGATTCCTTGAGTTCTGAACTTTGGTAGAAAGCTTCGCCAAAAAATAATATTAGCCAGCCCGTAGTTAATTATATTGATAGAAGTATGCTTAGGTTTGATCATATTACAAAAAGTGTCCGATGCTGTATCTAGATGTGCTTGCAAACTTCGTAGAGGGGTCATGACCATTGAACTTTGGCATCTGCCGAACTTATTAAATTCGTTGTTCTATAGGTCCGGGTATATCAGGACTCCTGTGGTTGAAAGATGGTTAATAAAATATGCCATAGCTTGCCTTCTCACTACGACTGTGGGCGCCGTAAACGTTGTATTGATAATATAATAATCACAAGATTATTGAAATATACATCCCTAGCTTTGAAATATATTATGTATAATCTCGCACAAGCGAAATGTCGCCGTTTATTGAAAATTGATTTATGTCAAACATGGCTGAAACGAGTAGGAAATTGTGTACTCGAGTACTCATGTTGAATTAGCCTACTAGTGTACTCATGTTGATTATTTTTTTGAATTGAGACGGGTCAAATAAGCGAATTCCTGAGTTTTTCGGTCGTATTTAGAACAGTACAGTAACGCTTTCGAAAAGTATACAATTAAAAAAATCTATATTTTAATTTTTGATGGGAGATCACTCCCGAGTATTCGAGTATCAATTTACTACTCGAGTAGTACATGTACCCGACCCGTACCCGGTTACCCGTTTCAGCTTTTATTGTCAAAATATATGGATGTATATTATATTAGCAATAGAGCATTGTGTGCCTTGTATTTACCACATTACTCAATGCTCTGTCAAATCATTTATGCATGTCATCGATTGAATACCGCATTAATAGACCACAGGACTTTGAATTACTTATAACATATTATACTATCTATCTATATAACTAGTTTACTATATAGATAGATAGTACAATATGTTATTATAAGTAATTCAAAGTCCTGTGAATAGACATACACGCTGGTTATTGTCAATGTTAACGTTCTACAATGTATGTTTTAATATTGTTGAAATAAAATGTATTTAAATAAATCACTAATTATTATATTTTAACATACTGGGTATTGATGAAGCACTTGTTCCGTTCTACAGTGTATGCTACTACAACATCATTGATAGGGTAAAGTTCTCTGTCTGTACTGGTAAAGTTCTCTGTCTGTACTGGTAATGGTAAAGTTCTCTGTCTGTACTGTGGCACAGATGTTTGTCTGTCAGTTTGCGCTGGCAGGTTTACTGCAACATGCAGCGCTATAAATAGTGTGAGTGTGTCCTCCTTCTTAGACTCACAGACAAGCCGTTATACAAGTCAAAGGATCTTGAAAGCGGATCTAAACTCCCAGTAATTACAAAAGTTGTAATTAAAGTTAAAAAGGTATGTACTAGTATATGAATAACAGCCAAAAAGTAATACGACCACATTCAGGTCGACTACAGCTGGTTAATAGTAATACATTAGGTTCAAAGTATTGGTGTTGCAGTGCAATGTTGTCTATTATACAGCGATGGAAAGGTTTTTGGAAGTACAAACACGATTTTATGTATGTCAAGTGAATGTATTTTGCAGTTGTAGCTTTCCAATAACCTTCCACTAGCCAGATGCCAACACTTTCACTATTGGATCACTGTTAGCATGGACACCACCGCACATTGTAACTGCGCATGCATCGGACAGAAAGTACAGATAACAACTAGAAAGGAGCAGCCCCTTAATTTCCTGTCATTCAATAACAAATAGAAAAGCATGTAGATTTAACTAATTTATTCAAAATTACACTGAGTGAATATGGAGTTTAACGTCTGTGGGAATCTTTCACCCATTTGCAACAATCAAAATTACACAGTAAAAAATTACTAACAATGATTTCATCATTTCAATAAAACATAAGTCATTACTAGGGTGCCACGATTCGCCTATCTCACGATACGATACCTATCACGATACCAGGCTCACGATACCAGGCTCACGATATGATATGTATCACGATTCAATTTTAAACAACTTTGGAAAGATTTTCAGTAATCATGTTATTATATGAAGGTCATTATTTCTTTAAATATCCAGTACAAATAAGTCAGTCATGAAGAGAAAATTTCAAAACAACACGTTTTGTAGATAAAACACTTAAAATCGTTGTGAAAAATACTGAAATCTAACTTTAAACTTAATAAGAGCGGAAATAACCTGTTAAAATCAGGAATATTATGAAAACAAATTAATCTAAACATGTATTTTAAAATCGATTGACATTAAAATAAAGAATCGATTCACAAAGACAGATTTGCGTATCACAATACAAGAGGTAAAATGGCGATGCATCGGTGAATCGTGACACCCCTAGTCATTACACATGATTATTTCCATTTCAAACGGGGAGGCACAGACATACTTGATGGTAGGGAAGTCTGTGTGGTGTACAGTATAATGTGTACATAAGAAAATAATTGATACTGAATTTAGTCTGGTATCATACATGTCGTCAACAACGAGATGAATCTACTGGTATGCATAAGTAGAGGAACATAACTTCATGAAAAAGATGACCCATACATTTCTAGAAATGAAAATGAAAATGAAAAATATAAACAGAAATGAAGTGAATAGCAATAGAAATGAATAGGAAACAATAGATATGAAGTTAAAACAACACTGGCATAATCAGTGCTTTACCATGGCAGTGGGAGCATACATGAAGTGAACATCTTTTGACTTCGGCCAAATCTTGAAATATAGTTTTACGTTAACCCTTTCTCTGAGAGATTAATAACTGCTACATCTCATATCTGATTGGCTACAGTAAGTTAAATTGAGAGTCATATTGTCTTGATACGAGAGCTTCATGAAAGGTGCTTGGCCCTATTGAGTATGATGTCATTCATAACTCAAACTTTTGTTTACAATATAAAATCTTAGCTTGAGCATGAAATTGTGCTTAAAACATTTCATAACCTTTGGGCCAGGATCAATCAAAATTAACACTAGCCCTCTAGTCCAGGGCCATTTCTCCCAATGCTAAAGTTATCATAAGGACCAGTAGAAATTCACAACATTTTGTATTACTATTCAGGCTAGTAAGTTTTAAAGTTAGTTTCTATAACTGAGCCAGATCTTGAGAATAGGTCATTATCATCTAAAATACCATGTCCCATAAAATCAGCACAGATTTTGTTTATGGTGAAAATTTGAATTCTAATAAGTATAAAATAACAAATAAAAGTACATGTATTATGTAAATAGAAACTGGTCTCAAACCAGATCAATAAGAACAGTATTCTCATCACATACAGTATATTTATGAATATTGTGACAAACTTTGTAAAACACATCCAAGTATACATTCATTTGATCTACATTGTTAAGTAATAATTGTGGATTACATGTTATCATTCTACCAGAATCCTCAACTTTAATATTTAATCATTTTCAGTAGGAAGACCCATGACATAATTACCTTGTGATAATAAAAGAAATATGGGGTATGCTTTCTCTTTAAAAGTACATGTACTATTAAAAATAGAATTAAACACCAATTTCAAATGAAGATGAATTTCCCTGCTGTTATCTAGGGCATCTTAGATGTCTGCAGCAGTGAAAAGGCTAATGACAATCACTGCCCTACAGCAAACTCGAGGGAATCTGAGTGAGTGACTATGAAGTTGAACCTCGCTGCAGGAATCGTTCACCCCATTTGCGATAATCGGGAGGATCCGAATAGACAATTCTCACAGGACATCTTCAATAACCCAACATTATGGTTTTTTTCTCAATAATAATTAAGATACATGTATGTTGCATTTGTGTAATGAAACAAAATATTTCATTTTTATAAAAGCAAGTAACTTTCTAAACTTTCTAGTGCCTAAACGTGGCATCAGAGTAGAAATAAAATAGTTTTAAAATAAACAAATACAGAAGTAACAGAATCGTAATATTAGATAATTAATGCGGAAATCATAGATATTAATAATTACTAAAGGGCTGCACAATTAGTACACAGTAACGGTAGTTATGCTAACTGGTAACATTGTTGAGGATATTGCAAGTTGTACTTTAAAGTTTCAATAATCAATACATTCCTTTTAATAACAAAAAATAATAATACTTGTTATGCCTAGACATTTGACATGTTTACATGAATGCTTAAGTTTGTAACCATGGTAACTGTAAATTATAAATGGACATAATTTATCAAAATGTATCAATAATACCATGAATGATGGATAACTGACCTCCATATCAGTTACACAATAGCCATCCCTAAAAACATTTAAGAAATGAATGTTGAGTCATTAGCATTCATTGTGCCATGAAGCTAATGGCGAGTGAATATGGAGTTTAATGTCGCTGCAAGAATCTTTCACCCATTTGCGACGATTGAAGCTAATGGGTCACAAGACCAAATTCCATAATGCACGAAGCAAATATTTTGCATTTTCCCTCTGAAAATAAAAGAGCGCATGTCAGTACACCCCCTTCCAGTGAGTGAGTGAGTGAATATGGAGTTTAACGTCGCTGCGGGAATCTTTCACCCATTTGCGACGATACCCCCTTCCAGCAAACTGGTATCAATATTTGTATTGTTGATCAATCAAAAGTTGTACATGGCAGTATTTACAATGCTATTTGCTATATGGTAAATGTACCGTATGTATATAATATATTCAAAATGACTGCCAATGTTCTGTCCAGAAATGTCATCTCTAGTACGATTTACACTTTCCCACCCATTCCCTTTCCATGGTCTTTTGTCATCACAG
Source organism: Lepetodrilus elevatus (assembly GCA_034780755.1). NCBI lineage: Eukaryota > Metazoa > Mollusca > Gastropoda > Lepetellida > Lepetodrilidae > Lepetodrilus > Lepetodrilus elevatus. The sequence goes on along the minus strand of JAVCKZ010054726.1, from coordinate 8,532 downwards.
GTTTTCAAAGTCTTGCTGATTCTGAAAGTGAAAGTGAGAATTCTTTTTAAAACTAGATGTATATAGGAAATAGTTTGCATGCTAAATATGGACTCAATGTAATTTTGACATCAAGTTGTTTAAATTAAAAACATAAATAATAATAATAAATAAAGTACTTTTTTTCCAACCTGAAAATAATAAATATTTTTAAAATTCAGAGATTGATATTAATTATAACACAACTTTTACCCTCATAGGCTGAGCAATCATAATTATATGGCTAAGTAGGTTTGGGAATCAGATGGGAAATTGTAACCTATAATTAGTTACCATGACTCATCAGATTACCCTAACCAATTAATAATCAATTGCGTAAAAATGGGCTAGATCTAGAAGAAACAAAATTGTATTACTTAATATTATTAAAGAAAGATTTATTTTACAATTATAACAATAGATTTATTGCATGCATATTTGTATAAAACTGTCTAACAAAACTGATTTAAAAATAAATAAATAAACAAGCAATGCAGATGAAGCTTTGCATAATTGTCTACAACATATTCTGAATATCAAACATCCACAATGGAGAAGATACCCAGACACCATGTAAGATTCAAACTTGAACCATGAAGTAAATGTAGTATGGGCCTGAGATTACGAAACTTTTCTGTGTACGATTTCATACTCAACTCAGAATTGTGTTCATAAAACGTCATGTGACGTCATATTCCGAGTACGTTTTTGTGCTCAGAAAGTTTCTTAATCTCGGGGCCTGTTGCTGTTACTTCTGCTCCAGAACCTCATTCATGAGTTTACCTACATGATTCTGTAATAATACACGAATTCAATGGATCGTGTATTATTACAAAATCATGTATGGAAATTCATAAAGACATCGCAATAATTGCATACATGAGAAAGACTTCTTGCAATCATTCATGGAAATGGAGACATTAATACTGGCATGAGGGTTACATTAATTTGTTTACATTTAAAAAATATGCACCTTTTTTTTCCTGAATTATTTAATTTTTAATATATATTTTCGCTAAAAATGTTTACACCAAAATAAAATATAATAAATTTTATATTTAAAAAAAAATATTAATAATTTAATTTCAGATTTTTAATTACCCATGTCAGACAGAATTGTAGGCAAGACATCACAGACATAGAAGGAATCCAGATCGGCCTTTAGACCGGTCAACAAGTCCACATCACGTTCTATCCTCTCTATGTGGACCTGACTGGACGTCCAACACACAAAGTCGCAGTAGTCCACCTCGCAGACTGCCATCTGACCTTGAACCTGATAGAAGTACCCGTTGTCTTGCGCCAGAGCATTAGGACACAGTGGCTTGGTCGCCTTGTGAGGAGCCAGAAATCCAAACGAGCACCGGTTAGGTTTGGCAGATTTGAACGCTGGCAGACCCGAGGGACATTTGACCTCCACGACCCCTCTTCCGCAGCACGAGCATTCCACCCAGGAATCTGGCGTCGCCCCGAGGTGAGGGAACTCAGGGTTGATGACAAAACCGCATCTGCTCAACTTGAAGTTGCGGTGATGGAGCCTCATGGTGTCTGCGTACGCCTCCAGCGCTGTCTGCTCGTGCTCCATCCCCCAGGAACAAGTCGAGTACCGCTTGTCTTCCAGAACTCTCTTGACCGCAGACGCCTTCTTGCCTTCATTCCCGCCAACGGCAATGGCCACGTTCGCGAAATTTGAAGCCGTGATCCGTCCTCGTCTGTGGAAGTACCAGGCCTCGCACGCAGTCTGATCTCTGGTTGCAGCTTCGATTGCACGCGCTTCGTCTGGACTGACTGCGACAGAGGAGAGAACGACCATGGCAACCTCCGACGTCAGTGGCTTGGCGATGGCAGCAAAAGCTTGCCGACATTTCTCGATCATGGACAACGATGTCAGGTCGGTTGAACCCGATGGATGGTTGTCAATACTACAGCTGTTGGAAGCGAACTCCAGAGAGGGCGGAAGGGTTGACGAGAAGCTGGAAGACGACATGATCCTTTGTTTGTCATCTTGGTCATCTTCAAGAGGTCTACAATCATTTCCCGTGATGTCGTCACAACTCAGAGATGGCTCACATTTAATGTCGAGTATCTGTGACATACTTGCACCATCGTCACATTCCCCTCCATCTTGAAATGCACTCTCCAAACTGCATTCTATCACTGATGCTTGGCTACTGCTTGCCATCGGAAGGATATCCTGGATGGTAAAATTGATAAAAATAAATTATGCTTTTTCATTTAGAGTTTAGCTTTCAAATTACCAACAACTAAACAGAGTTAATCGAAATATCTATCAGTACATTTCTCATGTTGATGGAATGCCTCAATGACGAGTGGAAACAACATTTTTAAAAACATTATTTTTACAATATTCATACAAATGAAACCATAGCTGCATGTTCTGCTGATGCCAAAATAATATTATTTTTGTTAGCTCACGTTCAAAGCAATTCCTTTACCATGTTTAACTTATGTTTTAGGATTCATAATAACAAAGTTCACTGTTATTTGTTTTATAAATAACACCAATCAATGAGATCAGACATGTACCAAAGATGTGACCGTAACCTTGACCTTTAACCTAAAACCATGTAACCTTTGAACATTAACCTTGACTTTTTATTGCAGAAAAACACCAGGAATGAGATACATCTTGTTTGTTTCACAAAATATTCAGAAATGACACAGTGAGGAAATGTCTGTAAAACTGATAACTTAAATATCATACCAAATGGCCAAGACTAGTGATTATTACATTGTGCAGACGGCAAAGAACATTAGAATATGGAGAATCGCTTGACCATGAATACAACACTTATGGTGAACTGACCTGGTGGGTTTCTTTCCCGTGATTGTCCACACCCGATGTGTTCGCCGCCGTCGCCACCAGTAAGGACCTTGTCAGCACCGGTTCATCTACTTTTTCCAGAATGACCTTGGCCTTCTTCTTACCAAGTGCTTTGGCAATACTTGTGCTTATCTTGAGCAGCGATCCATCATCCTCATAGAAACTGACGCCTTCCAAATCCTCCCAATCTCCAATGGAATTAAACAAGTCGTAATTTCCTCTGAAAAACCTAATACCACCCGTTGGCTTCGTAGGACCTGGACCGGGATCAGATCTCCGACTCGAGTCTGTACTCTCGTTACCAACCGGCGTTCCCTCCTCATTTTGAGCACATCTATCGCTTGAAGCTTTTGTTTGTGCGAGGTCGCCAGCTTTTCGAATTGACATCTTGCTACTGCGCTTGTTCTTCTTATTGACATGGCTCTTTCTCGTAGAAAAGGAATCAACAAACTTGGAACTTGATGCCTCCTCCGATCTGACTTGCCCAAGAGCTATGTCCTCACGTTCCTTAGTTCCTGGGGAAGAAGCAACGTCAATATCACTTGAAGCTTTTGTTTGTGCATGTTCGTCAGTCTTTTTAAGTGACATCTTGCTACTGTGCTTTTTCTTCTTCACGTGGCTCTTTCTCGTGGAAAAGGAATCAACAAACTTGGAACTTAATCCCTGCTCCAATCTGACTTGCCCGAGAGCCATGTCCTCACGTTCCTTAGTTCCCAGGGAAGAAGCAACGTCAATGTCGCTTGAATCTTTTGTTTGTGCAAGTTCGCCAGTTTTTTTAAGTGACATCTTGCTACTGTGCTTGTTCTTCTTCGCGTGGCTCTTTCTCATGGAAAAGGAATCAACAAACTTGGAACTTGATGCCTCCTCTGTCCTGCTTACTTGCCCGAGGACTATGTTCTCGCGTTCCTTAGTTCGTGGGGAGGAAGCAACGTCAATGTAACAGCTGAACTGGGACAAAGCATCCTGGCTTGTACAACATCTCAGAGGCAGCTCAGAACCAGGCTCGTCCTGACTGCCACTTTGGACATCCTTGTCTGTCCGTCCTGTCTTGACAACGGACTCTGCCACCTGTTTGGGTGCCACGGTACTGGTGACGCCGATGTCTCCGACGAGTTCCGCGCAGTCCTCGTCATACGATGATGACGGCTTTCTAAAACTCTTCCTCTTTAGTGACGCGGAAGAGATCGGAGAGCGCTCGCTGTTGCCACATCTCATCCGTGTAAAATCGCCACGAGTGTTGACAAAGTCATCGTCGCTACTGTCGACAGCATTTTCAGGGCAATGGACATCGACCTCAACAACAATATTTCTGTTCTCAGGTTTCGACTCTGTTTGACGCAGATACGTTGTTGCTGTCTCGGTTGCTTCAGGAAACAAGTTCTTTCCCCTGATTGTGCTCTGCTTTTTGTGCTTCGCTCCCTCGTCATCATTCATCTTAAATCCAAAATAAGATGGCGATCAGGCAGATGTGAAGACATCTATAACACATACTGCCAAGTTTGCATTTAGATTGTTCCACAAGCCGTCAAATTCTTTTTAGTGCCTGGAGAGCGAATGACCAGCGACTTGAATTCGACTGATTCCGATAACTTTAGCAAGCAGGCAAGATCCAGTTGGGAGGTAAATCTGGTGGGTCCAAAACGTACGATTCTTGACTGGTAAGTTATTCGGTCAATGGTTGCGGCAGTAGTATTTGGTCCAATGGATAAATGCAAACTGGCAATACTAAGGTGGTGTTCCATTGACAGTCTGGGACGCACATTCTGGACAGGGGGCTGCTCCTTTCTAGCTGTTCTGTCTGTACTTTCTGTCCAACGCATGCGTAGTTACACTGTGCGGTGTTGATCCTTGGTAACTGCACATGCGTCGGACAGAATGTGCAGACAGAACAGCTAGAAAGGAGCAGCCCCTTGTCCATAATGTGCGTCCAAGACTGTCAATGGAACACCACCCTAGACAAGGTATAGACAAGGAGCAGTCACTATGATGCGTATCTCCATGCATCTGTTATTTCTTCCAGAGTTTGACCGCGGTCCTGTCAACAGTGGATCCATTTCTGTTCAAGATAATTCCTAACCTAGACATAGCGGACAATCTGACGAGGAAGTACTCACACATTGGTAAGAGGTCATCCTCTGATCTGGTTTTAAAGAATTGATCCTTCTCAGCTGTAGAATGTAACAGTATTGGTCCAGTATTGGTCCACATGGTCCAGTAGATGGACAGGAGCCATCTGTTCACCATGGTACGCATAGTGTATCGTGGTGTCCTCAAAGTGTTTACTAAACCTGTGTCAGTGAAGAACTGCTGTCCTATCTCCTTGAAGTGTTCTGACATCACGTCATATTGGTCCCGTCCACACAAGATTTGTCCATGATTAAATCAAGCGTTTTATGTTTTACGGTTAATATATTGGAGCCATCTGTGCACCATGGTATTCATACAAACCATCGTGGAGTCCTCAAAGTGTTCACTAAACCTGAACCAATGAGGAACTGCTGACCTACCTCCTCATATCAGTGTTCCGACATGACTTCATAATATTGGTCCCGTGTACACAGGATTTTTCCACCATTAAATCTGAAGGATGTTAGGTTCTATAGTGAATGATACACTACTTCATTTCAGTATGGCATAATAGGCCTACTAGTATTTAAACCGTATTGTTAATAACTTTACAACTGTTTTCGTGTACTAGTATGTAGCTAAAGTGTGCATGCACTGTATCTTTAGCAATCTATTGAAGTGCCTGCTATTTCCAAATATGTTCATACCTCCACTACACTACGTGAATTCGTGTAATACTTGCAGAGTTGTTACTGCTGCGCATTCAACCGGACGCCGTCGAGAACTTCCGCTATGAAAACGGTGGTAAAGTAGCAAACATCAGCCATGTGAAGTTCAACAAACCAAACGAGCTATCTGGGAGTGGTGGTATGGGAACATTCGTAATTATGATATATAAGTAATCAAACCGACATCAACATGTACAAACAATGTTAATATTTATTGAACAGAACTAAGTAATACAATATATAATATAATTAATGTCATCAATATTTTGTCTGTACATGTCATCACTGTTCACTGTTCACAGACGATGTTATCATAGCGGTGGTAGTTATGAACATTCCCGTGTTCCAGGCTAAACCTATAAAGTGAGTACAAGCCTATTAGTACTTGTAATACCAGTGTATTCTTGTTTTCCATACTCTTGCTATAATTCAAATGAATATATGTATGGATTCATTTAATGATACACATGTATTACTCTCAACTCTTGAATAACAAGGCAGTATGCCTAATTAACATCCGTGCAGGACCACTGAATTTATTTGACGGATGTAAGCATAGGCCTTCATTTCGAGGATGCTCTGATAAGCCTATTTTTGATTGGCTGCAGCAACATCTCCAGTCACGTGATAAGCCCGGTTATGTCTCTGTCTGCGCATACCCGGAATAGAAGGGTTGGACTCGCCCATACCTTTACCTTGCTTCATACCAACACTGGCTTCAGGGTAGGTGCTCGTGAAGACTAACGTCACACCATCATGGCCGCCTATTGAGATACGTATCTGTAAATGTATCTTTAAATGTAAAATAATATCCAACTAATATTTACTGAATGAATTAAGAAGTATATATAAATGTTACTGTTGCGACGCTCCATCAATGATCGTTGTTACCAAGATGGTTCTAGAGCATCGACAATGCGCTTCATTAACCCGCACCCCGCTATCTTATGTTACAACGTAGAGTTTGAATCTGACTCCGGACCTCAAAGGCCCCAGCTAGAGGGGTGAGAGTTAACAGTGCTCCTTTTTTTGTGAATAACAGAAATTTCGGATGTCAAAAGTGGATTCCTGCAGCTTTATATGCGTTTTCTGGGACGCTAACAACAGGTAGGTATGCATGGATAAATAAAGCACTAGGAGTATATATATTGTCCTACAAGTCGTAATTTTCCATTCTAACAGGATCATATCTAAGCAATGATCTAATAATCCAAGCCGACCATGTTCGCCGATGTTTAAAACGTTCGTAATTATTATTTTTTAAATATTCTTAAAGGCATTATATCACAGATAGGACTAGATCTTAGCTACAACTGCAAAGTGCATTCACATGACACTTACATAAAATCATGTTTGTACTTCTAAAAGCCTTTCCACCGCTGTATGCCAGATACACTTCCACTGCAATCCCCCGATAGACAACCAGAATATGGCCGTATTTGTATTTGCTTCATGACATTGTATCATTGCAAGCAAACATCTCAAATTGGTACGAATAAAATATACTTTTCCACAGCGAGTGGTCCACAGATGGATGCTCACTGACGGCATCCAGTCGAGTGGTCTCCCATTGCCACTGTAACCACACCACAAACTTCGCCATCCTCATGCAAGTCAATTACTTTGAGGTAGGCCTACATCCACACCCTCTCAAACAAATGACCATTGCTCCGGTGTATCCGAACCTGTAGCTTGAGGACATCATATGTATTACATGGACATTGTATAGGCCTACCAGGCTATCCGTTCACATATAATAGCGCTCTCTTTGCAGTGGAGTATAGCTATCGGTAAAGAGAGCGTTATGGTCTCTTACTGGATACGAGAGCTTCGTGAAAGGATTCCCAGGCTTTGATCCAGATTGCGAAACTTCAAGCTTACATTTTGTATGGGGATTTGTGAACACAATCGTGCTCAAAACGTGTTCGTAATCTCGGGACTAGACATGCTAAACTTATTTTCGCTGTTTCTTTCAGATTGCAGCCAGTGACAAGTTTGCTCTTGGCGTGATCACCTACATCGGCTGCAGCGTCGCTCTCATCACTCAGGTGTTCGCTATCACCATCTTCACGTTCGTCGGGTGCGTATCTCGAATGCCTGGCTCAAGTGACGTTAAGTACCTTGTCCCAGAACTAGAATCAGTTATCATGGTTAGCCTACATAACTGTCAATATCATCACTCTATAGAATGTTCCTTTTATGTATTATTATTTTACTATTACTATTATTATTTCAGGTCCCTGAATTCGGAGCGCGTCTATATTCACCGGAACCTCTGTATCGCCATTGTTGGAGCTCAGGTGACGTTCTTGGCGGGGATTGATGCCGTGAAGAACAAGGTTAGATCTGCATTTGTATTCTCATCCCCGAGACATAGTCGCAGCTCTACGCCGAGGAGTATGTTTAGAGAGATACTGGGTCTGTGTAATAGAGGATCGATGTACTTGTCTCTGTTATTTGCCACTATGCTAGCATCCGGGTGTAACCCACACACGTGACACGATGCCACTGCTATACTGTTTCCACTGTTCGTTGTTTGACTTGCAGATGATGTGCGCATGGGTGGCGCTGGTGTTGCACTACTGCTACACGTCGGTGTTCACGTGGACGCTGGTGGAGGGACTGCACCTATACAGCAAGGTCGTGCAGGTGTTCGGCACGGAGAGGTCCCGCACCATATACTACACGGCATTCGGCTGGGGTACGTCACCAGCTGGTCACCACTGAGTGTTGAGGGGGCCAGGTTCCAGTCATTGTACACGGTCTTTGAACTATACACTTGGAAAAAAGTTAAGATCCCCTAGATATAATTAGTACTGAAATAACCCCATTCGTAAAAACTGTAAATTACGTGACGAATATGTCAAAAATGGT
>JAVCKZ010054715.1:0-16829 GCA_034780755.1 Lepetodrilus elevatus | reverse complement strand
CTATATAAATCTACTTATTAGTAGTATTCATTATTAGTAGTAGTATAATTATTACTATTATAAATAATATTATTTGGCCTGTTACAATATTACATATTACTATGCAATTGTTTATATGGTTTCTAAATTTCAGCATTTAATTTCAGCAATTAAACAGTGATAGAAACTCACTTTAAAACTTACTAGCACAAATAGTGATACAAATAACAAATGTTATGAATTTCTACTAGTCTAATGCTGGCCACACACTAGCGATTTCCGTCGGGGGCAGGGGGAAACTCACAACATCCATAGCGCTGAATGTTGCAGTAAATCTGCGAGCACCAGCTGGTACTGACAGACCAAGGATGATAACTGTATTGCTAGGGTACAGACAGTGCATCCTATGATGACTGCGTCAGAAAGGTAACTTTCGTGAACATTGATACCAGGCCCCCTGTATAGACATTTTTTCTTCATTTATTGCTTTAAAAAAAGGATGAATAGTACACAATTATCATGTGTTTAGGAATAATGGCATAAATTTATGATGCTTTAAGTGCTAGCGTATGACATGTCTGCCATTCATAGCATCTTTGACATCATCTTGTGGGGTATATCTCGACAGAGCAGAAAAAATTACAGTTATTTACAAGATTCACGAGAAAACGTAGTCCTCTGAGTAAATGTTTGGATTTGTTTAACAACATATCTCGAACTGCTGTAAACCTGGTATAACTAGGATACACTCTGATACCATCAAGTAGGTCCTTGTACATGCAACATAATGAGCAGTTAGGAAAGTAGTCTCTACATAACACAGCATAATGAGCAGTTAGGAAAGTAGTCTCTGCATTGGAACAATACACACGCATGTTGTATAGAAATCATATTATTGGGTTTTTCGTTGTTATTTTGTTGTTGTTGTTTTTTGTGTTTTGTCTAACAAAACCTAGATTGTAACGTGAATGGAGATTTGTGACATTGTGAACCAAAGTTAATACTATTAAAAATGTTTGTATTATGTGAATCAACATTCATTACTTATTTAAGAAATATAATGGTGTTATTTTTCTCAAAATGGCCGTGTGCCTCATATCTGTGTATAAAACTCCAGCAATTTCACTGCCAGACATGAGGACTGGCAAGTTTTAGAAGTTATCCGTCCTCACATATTTCTGTCTTGCATAGCGTTACCAAACCTCCAATGAGTCTGAAATCTCAAAGCCTTACTTTACAAACTTGTCAATAAAACATGCACAGAACAATTTGCATTACATATTTATGTAAGATTATTTTACAGAAGGCCTTAATTGTGCCTTATATTTATTTCATGTTTGTTATCTAAACATTGAATCATGTCCCTAAAAAACATAAAAACCTTGTTGATAACGATACAGCATAGTCAGAAAACCCAGTTGATAATGATAAAGCATGGACAGAAAACCCTGTTGATAATGATAAAGTATAGACAGAAAACATTGTTGATAATGATAAAGTATGGACAGAAAACCCTGTTGAATGATAAAGCATGGACAGAAAAGCATGTTGATAATGATACAGCATGGACAGAAAACCCTGTTGATAATGATAAAGCATGGACTGAAAACCCTGTTGATAATGATAAAGCATGGACAGAATAATGCAAGCTACCACAGTTCATAGATCTATTTGGTGAATCCTTCGGCAATACGTAAAGATTACCACAGATAATCAAAATCAATACCGTTATATCAGATGTATTTCTGACATCCATATTTTATTGCATGATAAATCCTCAGGTGGTTCTTTGATCTTCCCTGAAACATGTTACAACAATCCTAAATTTACCTTCCAATGATTGAGGTGACACGATCATATTACAAGTGTGAGAGGGATGAAGGTCTTAAAAGAAATGTATAAAAAAAATACTTTTAAGATATTAATTTACCTTCCAGCCTTTGACACTATACTATTACAAATGTGATAAAACATAAAGTTAAAAAATAATTCAATAAATAAATTTAAATACTTTTAAGACTTTAATTTACTATTCTATTTTCGAAGGTGACACTAATCTATTCCAAGTGGCATGGATATAAAGTTAGAACAAATAATAAAGGCTTCAATGCACTATCTTAAAATGTTTTGAATTGACCTTATTGTATTTGAATCTTGATAAACTTAAAGCTCCGAAAATATAGACTAAAATATTAACCCTCTCCATGCTGGAGGCAACTAGAGATGCCTTAAAGAGAAGTACCTGTGCCTAATCTAGCAGAGAGAGGGTTAAATTGACTTACAATGTTCGGGTTCACGCTATTGCATTAATAGACATTAAATTATTAATTTGTGAATTCAATTACCGGTAGTATTAAGTTCAAGAAGATACTAAAAAGCAAGAAAACATTTGAGATCCCATATACAGTTTATTTGATATCATTGTCCTCTGCACAAACACTGAAGTGAGCCTAGTACATTCTTCTCAAGTACCTAATTGGACGGTAAATACACAGACCGTACAAAGGAACAATAAATCTTCCCATCTGGAGAAGCACTCATGGACCTGACAACAAGGATCATTAAAAGAAAACAAACTGTAAACGAGAGAAAATAGAAAACAGCATATTTTCAGACTCTTTACCATTTCACAAACAATGTGTTATCTAGTTTCTAAATCTGTGTTTGTCCTGTATGTTTCTCCACTCATCTTTATGTCGAATGAAATGCAAGACAAATCTTCCGGCTTTCTCGTCAGTAAATACAAATAAATAGTCCTCAATACCTTCAGTAATAGGCCATTTTAATGGTATTGGGTTGCTGATTACAATTAAATACTTTTTCACAATATAAAGATAGATGTGTACTATAATATGCTTATCATGTGTGCATGTTGGAATTGCAATGTTCAACGCATGAATTATTATTTAATAATAATAACAATAATAATAATAATGAATTAAGTCAGTGAATTATTGTTATCCATCACAGCGGGATATATGAAGAGGAAGAGGAAGCTCGAAGAGGAAGAAGAGGAAGAGGGGAGCAGGAAAAGGAGAAGGAGAAGAAGAAAAGGAAGACTTCAATTGAAGGACAAATAGTACACATATCCCCAAGAATCTCAAATCACTGTTTAAAATGATTTTGTTTTCAATTTAAATATTTCACAACCAGATTGCGCTATAAATAATCACGTCCAACTTAATACCTTACCATAAAAGTCTCTGTCAAATAGATTTCAACGGTGAAACTAAGAATATGTTATTAGCACTTCTAACCGATAACCTAGCAAAACGATGCCAATTGTCAGATAGCAGGAATCATCTTCCCTCCACAACAAACAGTATTACTGTCTTAATTTACACTGAAAAGCCTTCTTTATTACATCTAAAGACATGCTGTACATTTCTATTGACAGGTCGAAATTATTAACATTTAACATAAAAGATGTAAAAGATGCGTAAAGATTACAATTACAAAAAATAAAATAAAATAACGTTAAATAGTTCTATTTAAATTCCCAATTGTTTTTCATTGAAGCTATTTTAAAAATGTGTGTACTACTTTCAACAAGTTGATGATCAATTGTCTTGATAGTGTTACACCATGACATTAAGCAGAAGAAATTAAGGAATGCCATTATTGTAATGTAATTTACCCGCTTGTGATCTTAATGAGTCAGACATGAATCAGACAATTATATTTCATATCTAGTAGAAACATCAATATAATAAACCTCTGATAATATGGCCATCTTTACGAAAAATTCATAAAGTTAAATTTAAAGTTCAAATTCAGAAACATAATGAAACATTCTGAAAATTGAAGTTTCATTTTCACTTAAAAATCTGAAGAAAACTGAAATCTGTCATTATATCTTAACATCTTCACATGAAGCAAATCACCACCAGTGATAGTCAGTATAGTAGAGCATAACAGTTTGATGATCGTATTTATTTAAACAGACCAACAGCTACAGCCATTATCATGACATCATCAAAGAAGATTTCAAAGACTACCACACGCCTGTAATTGCCAGTTGATGAATTTGTAATCACAAAGTCATCTAGCAACAATTATCTAACATTTGAGGGACCACCCCCTGTGCTATTAAAGGGACGGGGATATTAAAGCCGTGTTCTGATATTAACAACTGTCTGGTGAATGCCAGAGGGTGTGAACTCTGACCTCCCCCTCATCCTCAATCCGCATGACTCCGTTCCGACATGGACATATGGTAAATATGATGAGAAGAGATGCAGAGGAATGATCCAGTAAATTGCTACATTGGCTGGAGATAAGAGGCTTTTAGTAAAAAATTCAGTATTACAAATATTTACTATGTTTTCCATCTTACATTCATAACACTTCTTTTACTTTTTTATTCATATTACTTCTTTTACTTTTTTATTCATAACACTTCTTTTACTTTTGTATTCATAACACTTCTTTTTACCCTTTTTTATTCATAACACTTCTTTTACCCTCTTTTATTCATAACACTTCTTTTACCCTCTTTTATTCATAACACTTCTTTTACCTTTTTCTTTTTTCTTTTTTTTAAGTCAAGTATAGTGACAGCGTCACTTAAAGATTATTTCACAGTCCTATATAACACATTTAAGTCCTTATACATGTATAACACATTGCAGTCTGTATACATAAAACACATTGAAGTCCCTTAGATTATCAATAGTCTCGGAGGGTTAAAGTAAATCAACAATATATATTGGTATTATATTTATATGAAAGAAGCCACTGAATTTCTTTACCCGCGAGCTCAGCAGATTTGCACAGACTTTGTTCTCCAGTAATCTAGACTTGCTTAACTGCTCTAGGGGAATATTTTGAATAGGAGTATTTGGGTGAGAACAAGGTGTGACACAGACTATGAAGTCCCTATACATAGCACACTTTACTTAATCTTTAGTAACTATATATCACAATGTCATTGCCGTCCATATGTAAGCCACTTCAGTCCTACATAACACATTTCAGTCTTGAATAACACACTGCAGTCCAATATAAAACATTTCAGTCTTGAATAACACACTGCAGTCCAATATAAAACATTTCAGTCTTGCATAATACACTGCAGTCCAAAGTAACATACTACAGTCCTATATAACACGCTGTAGGTCACACTTAACAGATTGCAGTCCTAAAAACAGTTTACCACAATGACACGGTTGTATCTTTGAATTCACTGCTCACTGGCAGCGTAAACCTTAAAACAAGTAAAACATGTCGGGGTGCAGTTTTCAATCAGACCTGTGTATATCTGTAGATGGGCTTCGCTCGCTGCCAATGTGTGGTTTATTTACTCGTATATCCCTGGCACTGATGCACTGGCGGTTCGTGCATGTGGTACATTCATGTGGTACATTCATGTGGTACATTCATGTGGTACGTGCATGTGGAGCTGCATGTGGTTCCTTCTCCAGACGAGAGATTGGGAATAACCATTGCCGCTGTTATGCATTTTAATGTTTTTGTCTTATTAGTCCGATTCAACTTTCAGAAGAAATAGTAATTACTATCAAATATTTTTAAATTGGGGTTTAGAGCCACTTTCAGGATTCTTTGACTTCTATCACAGCTTGTATTGTCAGTTTAGGGCAGGAGGAAACCTGCAACATCACTAGTGCTGAATGTTGCAGTAAACCTGCAAGCACTGGCTGGTACTGACAGACCAAGGATGAGACATGCATTGCCACTTTATAGACAGCGCATCATATCAATATTTTGTCAGAAAGTTAACTTTCGCGAACATTGATGCCAGGCTCTCGGGACGGGATTTAAACTTGGGTCCTTTGGCTCCAAAGTCTAAAATTCTACCATTGGGCTACTACCCGAAGAAGAAGAAGGAGGAGGAGGATTTGAGGAAAAGAGTGAGTGAGTTATTGTTTTACATCGCAGCAGGGATCTTTCAGCCATAGTGAAGGATCAGAAGAAGAAGAAGTATATTTGTAAGGCATGTAACGCAATAAACAAAAAACCATAATCTGAATTTCTCACAAAAGAGGAAGTTTAAGGATACGTCCATTACTGAAAAAGATTCCAAACTACCTCAGTAATTGAGTAATGACACCAAGTTGTCAGCTGGCTCCATGACTTGGATCTCCGCACAATACAATATTCTGTGGACTGACACAATCAAGTAAACCCCAAATTGACTGACAGAATGACAGAATGACAGAATGACAGAATGACAGAATGACAGAATGACAGAATGACAGAATGACAGACAGTGCACAAGATTACGAAACGAGCTAAAGATTTTAATTAATTAAAATAGTACAGTTCAGTGCCTTTAATTAGACCACACACTATTCTAAGTAATTAAATAAATAAATTTACTTAATTATTCAGAACTTGTCTGCTATTTTCGATACTGAAAAATGTTTACAATGCAAAATTAATTTGGAGTATTTGTACATTTGCCAATACATATATTACTGTTATTCATGTCTTATGAATAATATGAAAAGGGATTACATAGATTTTATAGTCAATACTGAAAATGACATAAAATTAAACTGTATAATATTATACTTATTATACTTATACTTATACTTATATTATACTTATATTATATATATATATTATACATGGCACAGTGTTCAATAATTCATTTAATTACCAACAAGAAAATAGTCCATTAATTAAGATCTTTAATTATTAAGAAAAATCAGTCTGTACTGAAGAAAAGTTTATTTATGTCATATATGCTTTCTCTAATAATAAATCCATACGTAATCTGATAAAGAAAGAAAGCTTATAAAATAGAAATGTCAAATCTGGAGAAATTATCAGGATTTATCTCAAAGGTTGTAAGAATTGTGTGAACTTAATGACAGGTGTTAGTTATATCACATCAAGCAGATCAATACTGGGTTGTCAGAGAGGTTTGTCGGAGCGGTTGTCAGAGGGGTTGTAGCCGTGACAAACCCGTGACGAGAGGCATCGACCCCTCCGTGTCGCTATCGGGTCATCTCTGCAGAAATTGGACGCCAGCAGCAAACAGCAATAATTTAACTCAAACCAAACCTGCGTGAATTATTCAATAAGTAAACAAAAAAATAAAGTTATAAATTGTTCGGCTTTATGATTTTCCATGTTCACGACACCTGCCGTTGTTGCTTCGGGGATTTAATGCAATATTTGTGGTCAGCCTCCGGGTAAAACTCAATAAAACGTGTAACTTGTCAATTGATACTAGTGGGTCTTTAAGCCATGCTTTTAGCAATAACATGCCAGATAGTGCACTGATTAAACTGTGGCTTCCATGAACAGTAATTTTATTAAAGTGGCAACACCCTTAGGC
Source organism: Lepetodrilus elevatus (assembly GCA_034780755.1). Lineage (NCBI taxonomy): Eukaryota > Metazoa > Mollusca > Gastropoda > Lepetellida > Lepetodrilidae > Lepetodrilus > Lepetodrilus elevatus. The sequence goes on along the minus strand of JAVCKZ010054715.1, from coordinate 9,544 downwards.
CTTACTTTATAGTAATTAAAAATAAGTGAATTGTTGCATAATTTGATGGTAGTAAATGTTTATATTGCCTGATTGTTTTTCACATTAAAATTCATTTGATCTTCTTCTGGTTGGGCATTTAAATATTTAAAGCCATATTATAAAATATAATAAAAATAATAATAAATAAATACATTTTAATGCAAGTATTTTATTCAAGCAGATTCTTACTCCTAATGTCTAATTTATCAATATTTTAGATGATTTATTTGAAGCACAACTTGGCAGAATGGTAATCCACATACTATATTTAGCGCACAGCACGTGGTTGGCACACGTACACAGACAACAGACATGGCTGAGTGTCAACAACCCGTGTAATATCCTGCTATATTAACACACGTGCACCATGGAATCAGTTTCACAAATCTGAAGACGTAGTGACCTAGCTATCTCTACTTTGTATTTGCAGGTTTAAATCGTCTCTTTTTTTTTATCTCACAGACAGCAATACATAATGTCCACTGCCAGAGGTTCATGATTTATGAACAAGTTTGGGGTGTTTTGTTTTTAAGTCAAAATAGAAATTAACGGCCATTTCAAATTTCATGAGTGTATAATTAGCATGTATAGTTTAAAGTTAAACAAAAATTATAGTTAATATATGCCTTTAATGTAAAATTAATGTAAAACCAAATTATTTAAAAAAAATAAAAACTGTTAAAATATGTAAATAATTTGTATTTAATTTAAAACTTAAAGCTAGTTTTCTTCTGATTACACTTTTTTACAATTTTTACAATTTTTTACAATTTTTTACAATTACAATTAGTTTATAAGAATCCAGATGTAACAGTCTGAGAGCTGCAGTCGTCTTTACATGTTTCAACACTCTGACCCTCTGAACATGTACAAAACATGATCTAATTTTGATAACCATAAAACAATTGAGAACTTCACCATCGTTAGTATCTTGATTTTATTATTTCCTGTGGGACAAAACCAAAACGAATCGATACTTAAATCACAGAAATCAGAAGAAGTATTCATAATTAACTAAAAAACAGACTTCCACGAATGCATTCCTAATTTAATTGTATTTTCACAAAAGAAAAAGACATCTTTATCATCCATTTCCCAGAAGACATTCAAAGGAGAAATTAAAAAAAAATGTTGGTAGCTTTTATTTTACATTACATTGTAACCTATCATATGAAAAACCTACCAGTTAAAATGACGACCAAATCAAATAAAGTTCTGACGGTCAAATAAAGTTCTGACGATTCATACAAATTCTAAATTGTGTTTTTCTACAACTAATCGTTACTCTATATAGTGTCTTTATCAAGATGTTTAAACTTGGCACAATATAAATCATCATCATCGTTGTCGTCGTCATCGTCGTCGTCGTCATCGTCATCGTCATCGTCATCATCATCGTCATCATCATCGTCATCATCATCATCATTCTAAATGTGTCATTACTCTTACCTTTTTAGAAGGAACAAATCGTCTGGCAGAAGGATTGTATCCAAAGCGTTTATGCATCTTGAGATAAGTCTATTGCATCTCGAGATAACTATTGCATCATCTCGAGATAAGTCTAATACACTCACAAGCACTTTATTAGTCTTCATGCATCACTGGGGGTATTATCTCACATTCACATTTATAGTTTCTCCTCTGTTGAGAACTGAGAACGGCAGCCGAAGGTCCGACAAAAGTTACTTCCCTTGATTGCTCCGGGTTCAATCAGAATCTGACCGTATTATTTGCTTTCAATTACCCCGGCCACGACATTAATGGGGATGCACCATACAATGTCACACTCTGGCAAGAATAAAACCATTCTTTTTCTAATGCCACTTAATCATTTTCGGTGAATGAACAAAATTTCCAAATGGTAAATTAGAATTTCGTAAAGGTATAATGTTCGAATCGAGGCATCCCGGACGCAGCAGGCATTAAGTTTCGTCAGTTAGCGTCTTCACGTGGCATCTCAGAGTAAACAGCATCATCAGGTCTTTGAACGCGGTCTCTTGTACAAATTATCTGGTCATCACATAATCCAATTCCGTTTTGTCCCCGTGACTTCTTCCACAAAGTCACCATGAGTCACCGACTTGCTTCCGCAATAACCCTCCGTACAAATTTCATTCCTACTCAACTGTTGCACACAGGCAAATTACTTTCTGCATCATTTGATTCGCTGACTCGTTTGAAAATTCCTAAAACATTGGCTTAATAATGCTGCAGATATTGCCCCCAACAGGTCACACAACCGCATTCCACATGTACAACTGCATTCCGCGTGTGGTCACGTAGTATTAAAAAAAAAATCACACGTATCTTAAGGGCCTTTAATAAACATCTCATTCTGACTGAGTCATCTCTTTCCTCCTTGAAATTGGTGTCCTCAATTTATCCCTGGTAAATTTCATTTTCCCTGTGACCAATGGCATAAATATCACTTCACCTCCACCTAATCACGTCATTCTGCACTTGGACAAATGCGCTCTGCACCAATCAAATCTATTTCCAATTTGTCTGACAAGTAACTGACAAGTCAGAACTTACGACCCGATTGTAACACAACTCGCACATATCCACAAGAAACTTGAAATTTCATATCAATCCATATTTCCCATTTGTAGATGAAATATTCAACACTACGTAGTTCTTATCAATTTCCAATCTGTTGTGGACTTCCTCGTATATCCGAACACTTATATGTATCAATTTTCACACTGTAGTGTCACATTACCTGATCATAAGTCAGTACGATATACACTCAATAACAACTTTCAATTTAATATTAGCTACAGGCACAGATGTCATTGATAGCGAACATTTCACTTGTAATACGCATTAATCACATATGTAGCATTCATTTTCAGTCCTAAAATTCACAGGCAGGAAATCGTAAAAAAATGCTTTTTTAAACAAAATTAAAACCCCTTGTATTCAATTGTAAAGCCTGTTCATTTGTTGCATATCTGCTTTCAGTTTGTTATTGAATAACAATAAAATATTTCACCCAATGGCGACCTGCTGTCTGATGCAGACCGCGACAGCTTTAGATCTAGTTATTTTTAAATGCCCAATAAATATCCAAAGTCGGTTTTCACTCGAATATTTTCATCCATGTGTTACTTCAGCGTTTGCAAAGAAAGAATTCCTATTGAGTGATCCTTTTCTCCTTGAACATATCTTCTCTCTTTGAGAATACTTGTCGTTCGTGTGAAAAGTGACGTAAATCTTCTCTTGTAGTTAATAGTAAGCGGTTTGTTCACGTTAAGAAACACGTGTTGGGTTCGATATGGTAACAGCTTTTCATCTCATTCTACCTTTCACTAAACTTTTTATTTTTTTGATAGTTAAGAATTTGTTCCGTTTTTTAAATTGTTCAATGGATGAATAAAGTCTATCATAGGACAATTGTCAGCTGTCAATTTCAGTTGTCAGTTGTGATCAATTCTATCGCAATTCAGTGTCAGCTTAATATTTTTGTGATTTGAAGAGGACTATCGTCAATTTCACTTAAAGCTAAAAATATCCTCATTGTTACGATATTACCTCATTGACTCGAGTCAATATGTTTGAAATGGAAGTAATATTACCCTCAAAGTCACTACACATTAAATTATGGATGGAAAAGGAAGAAAATTAAATGAAATATCAATTTTTTTTCACTTTATACTTCTAAAAATTCCAGGATTCATAAAACTGTAGTTAATTCTTGTAATTGGTATATAAAAAATGCCATATTATTTCCATCGAAATCAATTCAAATTTGATTACGTTAAGATCTTCAATATTGTCAAGAATGTGATAATTGGAGCAAGAGAACACAATGAACACCACAATGAACACCACAATGAACACTACAATGAACACCACAATTCCGTCAGATAGTGACCGTTACTTAGAAATCATCAATATCTTGTTAAATGATCTCTGAACAGTATAAACAATTCAAATGTTCGATACTGCGACACAGCCAATCAGAGAGCTTCGTGATATATCCATATTTGTGTGTACGCGACATTCCAGAAGAAATCCAAATGAAAAAGATCTCATGATAAATCTTCGTCTAAAAGGTTTCAAAGTACACCGCAGCAATTTTGAATCTCACTGATGCCAGAAATATTAAATTTCACTAAATCCAGCCAGAATTTACACATAGCCACAGTTTACATCCAGAGCCAGAATCTACATCCAGTCACAATTTACATCCAGTCACAATTTACATCCAGTTGCCCTTCCGAACAATGAAGAATAATATTCATGTATTACTGGTCATGTCATCTCTCACTGGTGTCCATTTCATCCTGATGACAAATGTGGCGCCTGACACTCCTCTGGAAAAATGCGACAATATCCTTATGTATGGTCATGACCAGGAATGTGACTTCACATTTCCGCACATCGTCCTTCCGTCGTGTCAGTCACGGTCCTGCCGTCCTGTCCACAATACCTGGAGATTAAAGTCTCAGACGACTTAGGCCACAAAATATGATAATAATCCGATATGAGCAACAATCCATTTCGTTAGATCCCTTGTCCACTTCAATTTTTTATGACTGAGGAGGCAATCCAATTATGAGAAGGTTATTGAAGCAACAGTATTTGCGATGACCCGTCAGTCCGTCATCCTGCCAACAGATGACACTGTCGAGCTTCGGCACCGTATCTCTCTGTGGAGGCTATGGCAACACAGGCATGCATTTTGCACGGCCATCGCCAATTTCGTTAATTTCGTTTGTCAATTAAGGGCTCAGTATTTGTCAGTGGGCCCAGCTGCCCGCCTTAAGAAGACCCCTCCCCTTTAAAAGGGGACTGAATAATTGATTGGATGAAACAAACGACACTCAATTTCATGTCATTGCCACCGCAAAAAAAAGGGTAAATATTGGCCTGAAAGGCCTATTGGATTCTGTCAGCAAAATGAGGCCTATTACATGGTGTTTAGATAACAATAGTTGTAGATGATATCGATGCTAGCATGTCAATTTAAGGTTGCTCCGATGTCGAAATCTGAGTCACTGATTCGACACGCTTCAACAATTTCAACTCATCATTATTCTAAGCATGAATATCTGCTGGGGTTTCAATTTTGACTTTTGTTTTGAAATTTCCTAAAGGCATTTTTTTTATACGAACAGTTATGATTAATTTTATGCAAAATTGGACGTTACACGTGCATGAAGTGTAAACAAAATAAACGTTTCTCAGTCATAGGGAGACACCAACAATAGAATAAATTGTTCACAAGGATTAGCCTCTGGGAGATTAACGTCTTAATTCAAATTAACGACGCCATTTTCAAAATGTTATGTTTAAATAACTCTAAGCATAGACTTCCAGCTGAGGTTTAATATCACAACAACGAGACGCTGTAATTGGCTCGATATTCGCAGGATGTTTCAGGATGTTTCAGGAAACAAGCCTAAAGAATAGAAATTGAAACATCATTATTCTGAACATCATTTCCATTTAAACCTTGAGCAGGGTGAAATTGTTCATAGAGAATACATGGTACCTCCAAAAAGAATATCCAATGTTCAAAATTACCGCTAGGTCGGGCCATTTCTCCCAATGCTAAAGGTATCCTAAGAGCATTTAGAAATTCATGTTTTTTGTAAACATTTGTTATTTGTATCATTATTTGGGCCAGTAAGTTTTAAAGGTAAGTTTCTATCACTGAGTATATCGCATACTATTTTATTCATTGCATCAATACAAGTAACAATATTTAAGTACATTTTCTTAGAGACAATTAAATATTAATTAAGAACAGATGGTTCCAATTGCTTACTAATCAATCTAGAATGTGTAAGAATGACTAACACACACATGACGTGATTCCCAGTAGATTTCATTGGATGACATTTCTACTAGTCAACACTTGTGGTGTGAAGTTCGAAATTGGTCAGCCACGTGGTGTTTGATGTCCAGACTAACGATCCATTGCTGACCAATACTAGGGATTCATTGTTGACCAGTATTACTTATCTATTCTGGACATTCAACAAATATACTATAAGTATTGGACTAAACCTGAACATAGTTTTACTAGGAGGCCAGTATAAAAGTGTTTTCAAGTAATTTTCGGTACTAGAATTCCATTGTATTTTTTATTGTGGTTTTTTTAAATGGTGGTTAAGAGTCGCTTTCAAGATTCTTTCACTGTATATCACGTCTTGTCAGTTTTATGGCAGGAGGAAACCGACAGCATCTCTATCACTGAATATTGCTTGAATATAACTTTTTCACTCTAATATTTGTTCTTGGTAAAATTAACTCACTCAGAAGCTATAGCTACAGTAACAAAATTATTGCAAAACGTTTTTTTTTTAAATTTAATCATCATACTACATGGTGAGCTTAAAATCTTAATGAAATAACAGAAAACATATGTTCTTGTTATTGTATATATGCCAAGTAATTTATATTAGAAGCCACATCAGATTATTAGTGAATAATAAGTAGCTATGATAGATAATGGAAAATAAAAAGTTATATTACATACACATAGACAACATGAGAATGGAGACATTTAATGTGCATCTAATTTCTTTTAAGATATTGAACTTGAAATGTTTTGGGTTTTAATGTAAACAAATCAGACATAATATCTCCACTAACTCATACACATAATCAAATGAGAAATCAATTTAGATAGTGTTACAAAACTAACTTCTATTTCGGCCCCATTTTCAATATTCTAAGACATAAAATATCATCAGGGCAAATAAACTTCTTTTTCTTTTAATTCAATAAGAAACGTGAAACCCAGATTGAAATCAGTTTGTCCACAAATGGAGACATCACTCCCGAAAATAACATACTGTGTGACAAAACCTTATTAAAAGATTCCCCATGCCTTGGGGGTGAGGAAAGGGGCCACACCCGACCCCTCCCATCTCACGGACTACTCTTGTCCCTGAACAATAGGGGCTTTGCGCACCCGAGCAAAGGCACGAGCGAGGGGTGTAGTTTTGAAGAGCTTACGGGGAAACAAAAGTAACGTTCGTAACACGACGTATCATTATGTGACAGATGGCTTTCTCTGACAGACAATAGGCACTGGCTTTGATTCGAGGCGGAATCGTTAGAGATCTTGCAGGACATTATCTCAGGGAATCGGGCACTAGGTATCCTGCATGCTCCATGTGAAATTAGCCTCCATTTAACATGTGCCACACTAGCATGTTTTATTCAAGAAATGGAATCATTTTACGTCACATGTATGCATGGAATTGAATTTCTCTTATACTAAATTAATTGCCAGTGAATAATTAAACATGAGCGAGAGAAGTTATGTAAAGTTTAGGATGGCATCTGGTCTGGTCTGTATGCGGTCTGTATGCGGTCAATACTAATAATAATGATGATGATAATAATAATAATAATAACAACAGCATATAGACAAAGAATAGAATAAATACATAGGACAAGGTACAAAATGTATAGGACAAGGTACAACATGTATAGAACAAGGTACAAAATGTATAGGACAAGGTACAAAATGTATAGGACAAGGTACAAAATATATAGGACAAGTACAAAATACATAGGACAAGGTACAAAATATATAGGACAAGGTACAAAATGTATAGGACAAGGTACAAAATGTATAGGACAAGGTACAACATGTATAGGATAAGGTACAAAATGTATACGATAAGGTACAGAATATATAGAACAATGTACATAAACTATAGGACAAGGTACAATATTGATAGGACAAGGTACATATGAAATAGGACAAGGTAAAACCTATATATGACAAAGAAGATAAATTAAAGAACAATGAGCTATCATAATTTTTGTATACCAACATTCACAGATATATGTTAACCCTTTCAACACGTCCAACCACAATTTACAATGGTCATTCTCAGACGTCCAGCCCTTATTGGCCTCAGACGTCCACTCAACAATAGCCACTGGTCATCTCCACGTGGACATTGATTTCCTTCAAATAGGGGGAGAAAACCCCAGGGACCGCAGCCAAAGCTCGCGAGGATTACATTAAGGGCACATGGTGACACACCAATTACTATCATAGAAGCAGCCCACTGTTGCTTCTTACTAATTTCCGTACACTGATAAACTAATTTCCAGTACAGCGTGTGCAGCTGATGTGCATGCTCGCAGTGTTTAGTCAGAGCCACTTGGACTGGGGGGTTTCATAGCGAGAGCGAGAGTCCTCACGTCCCTTTTATTTGAAAATTGTTTTTAATCAATGGAATGAAAACAACTGAAACATCGTCTCCTAATTTAACAAATAATCCTGGTTGTCTCAATTTAGAGTCTGATGGACGAAAGATGATGATAATGAAAGATGAAAACACCCTTTGACGGTCACCAATGTGTAAATGGTTACTCAATGGTATACCAATTTATTGATGTTCATCAATGGTAAACCAACTTGTTATAGTAACTGTAAAGTTATATTGGCTAATGGTATACTAGATTATGTTATACTGGCCAATGATTAAATAACATTGTAATGTTGGCCAAAGATATTTTTTCAACGGCATACTAATCATCGCAAATGTGTGAAAGATTCCCGCAGCGACGTTAAACTCCATATTCACTCACACTCAATGGCATACTAACATAAAATGGCATATTAACTTAGTACCTATCCTATGTTGGCCAATTGTAAACTAAAGTTGTGCCAAGATTTGTTGTTGTCAGACAAACAACTTGGTTTCAACTGTCACAGGACCTGACTATCCTGAGATTCGAACCCGAGTTGCTGGATTGTGAGTCCAACGCTCTACCGAATGAGCCAAAGGGGTAACCCCTATGGCAGAGACCAGTTAAGGAGCATCTTATATCTCACCCTGCTACGTAACAATCTGGCTTTAGAGTGAGTGAATTATTGTTTTACGTCACAGTGGGAATCTTTCAACCACAGATGTCAATCATTTCTTTATCACAAGGGTAGTCTTTCCTTTTTGTACAACATTCATGTCATGTATTGAAAGAAGGTGATTTAAATTTCCCGGACAAAAGACTAATATTATAAGATATTGGTCAGATTAAAGATCATTATTATGAGGTATTGGTCAACAGCATGGTGCTGCGTATGTCCATTAATGGTCACTTCTCCAACTGAGCAGTACAGTCCAGGGGCGGTCTTGTGGTCAGAGCTTGGACATGAGTCACCTGTCCACAGGCCAACTCTGTCAGCTAGTCCATCATAAAGCAATCACCCACACTAATAACGTCAATTTCCAGACTGCCCCCTTGACCACTGATAACTGACCAGTGGAGGGAAACGTCTGCTCGCAATATAACATCATCAGATGTAATTAATTATGCATTTACCCTGCAGTCGCCGGCTAGAAATTATAAAGACGTTAAAACTTCATGAGTTAACCACATGGCATGATGCACCTATGTTACAGTGAACGAGTAGTTCTGGGGTTTACATTGTGAGTTGGTTACAGAGGGAGCAGAACCTGAAACAACTACCGTCTTTACCCGTCTATAGTACGCATTTTTCTTACCTAAAAACTGACCTCTGACGCGGGGGTGCGTGTTATTT
>JAVCKZ010054704.1:0-16834 GCA_034780755.1 Lepetodrilus elevatus | reverse complement strand
CGAAGCCGTTCAACGAGCAATACATGTAGGAAAAAGTATTGTATTCATGTATTCTAGCTTGAACGCACCCCTGGATATGCCAAAGGGGAGATAATGGGTGATGGTCAACAGGAGATTTTACTTTTCTTCATCCAGGTCCGAGTCATTCTGTACACTGTTCATTGTAAACTAAGAGCCATGTTTTCTGTGCAGGCCTTCTGTCCCAGACACAGCAAGAAGCGAGAGCGCAGCCAGTCTGATTCCGAGCCGGATTCCCCACAGAAAGAGTCCCCCTCCACGCCTCGGAAAGATCTCAGCAAAGAGGAGATGGCTTGTCTACGTGCCAAAAAGTAATATTATTTTCGTTGACTCTTGAACAAATTATTAGTTGTCTGTAGTAAGTCCAAGCTCAGTTGATGTTTTAAAATTATTATTTTTTGGTTAAATCTTGTGAATTTGCTGCATTGGGCAGACATAAAGGTAGAACACACTGATTTTTCGAGATGTTCATTGTAAGATTTTATCACAGGGGTTATTACATGAAATTTCATCACATATATTTGTCCGCTCGATTATTCAGAATGCAAGAACTTCAGACAGCCTTCTACGAGTTTGTGGATACGCCAATGATCTCGGAAAATTTAAACGTGGAGGAGGAGATTGTGGAATTCATATCTGTGTTCTGGAGACTCAAACGCAAGGTAAAGTGTTTCATACTCTTTTCATATATTGTGTTTAAATAAACCACGTACAAAAAGTACAGCGCGTAAATGTGCAAGGACGGAGTGTAATACGTTGTTTTATTGTTTATATATCTAGGCGTATATATGTCAAAAATTCTTCTCGCCACTGATCTACACAATGAATTGTTGCACCATTATTCTTTTATTGCAATGCTAATTTGGATATACGTGAAGCACTAGCGACATCTAAATTATTAGTATTTTTCTTATTTGTCAAATCCTTTTTGCTGTTTTCACATTTCGCTTTTCCTATTGCAGACACTGTTCGACAGGCCGCTGTTGATGCCGAAGACAGAGGAAGCCGACATGCTGGAAAAACAACAGGAAGACTCGCTGGTAGCTCGCATGAAGATGTTTGTGCACCTCCGGCAGGACCTGGAGAGGGTGAGTTGTCTGCCCTTGGTGTCCTTTGACGTTGAGCGTGACTCATTATTCGATGTTCGAGATTCTTTCGTATTTCTTATTCTGGCAGTCTGGGCAGTACTCTTGAGAACAGTGTGGTCAATATACAGAATCTTCTGTGAATCTGGAGATTTTTAGGCTACCCGTAAACCTGGAGATGGCCTTGGGCCCGTAAATCACGCATGTTTTTGGTGGAAACACAATTTCCCGTTTTCATCCATGAATATAATGTGGGATTGTTGCTAAGTAACATCGTCGTAAATGGGTGCAGCGACATTAAACTCAATTACCACTCACTGCTAAATAACAAGAATAAATCTATCTCACAAATCACATACTACTAATATGTTCATATTTCACAAGTCGGTGCTCACAGGCTTATTACTGCAACACCATGCTCTACATGTGTTGCTGGTTTCCTCCTACCGTATAGGTGAAATATTCCCGTTGAGACGTAAAGAGATAGATAGCTCACTGACGCTCCTGCTATAAATTGCTGTCGCAAATGGGTGAAAAATTCCAGCAGCGACGTTAATAAACTCCATAATCACTCGCTCACTGCTAAGAAATGAGGAGCTGTGTATGAGCGAAATAATCTTGAAAAGCTGCTGTAGGCATAACTATTTCTATTTTTATTTAAATTGTCACAAAGGTGGTAAATTAATTAAGATTTTGTGTTTGTTTTAGGTGCGCAACTTGTGTTACATGATCGGGCGTCGTGAGAAGACCAAGCGCCAGTATTACAAGTCCAGGGAGAATGCCTTCATGGCGGCCGTGCGCACTCTGACCGACCCCAAGGTCAACCTGTCGAACAGAGAGGCGGAGAAAATATCCAAGCAGTACACGAAGGACAGTCTGTACGACGGCGTCGGCGCTGCATCGTCTCGAGTGTCGCTGTCATCGAAAGTTGTCAGTCGGCTGTCGTTCTCGTCGGAGACCATGCTGGAGCGTCCATCGATCATGGACGACTCCGAGAGCATGGACAGTGACACTTTCCGGGAGAGGATGCCATATAAGGGCAAAGGTGAAAGGGGGAGGAAACGGCATTACGTGAAAGACTTTGGCGACGTCAGTGTTGAATCGTCAGCCATCGAGACACGGAAGGAGATACCGAGTACGCCGAGTGAGAGAACGGATACAGTGCTGGATTCCACGGAGCTCGATGACGGACTCGGCAGTAAGGAGGTGGACTTCGAGGAATGGAAAGCAGGTCTGGAGGAGGACGTAGACGTTGGATCCGTCGCGGACGTTCCCGGTGAGAAACGCGACAGGAGGACGAAGCAGGAAAGAACTCCCACCTCGAAGCAGCACGGCAGGGTTAAGAACTGGAAAAGCGAGGGCGAAACTTCACCGGGTCGTGAGAAGGACGGCGATAAACAGGAAGTGTCCGTTTGCGAGAAGATTTCAGGAAAGGAGAGGCGTACGTCCGTAAAAGAAAAACGTACGCCTAGCCGAGAGAGGCACGCAGTTGTGAGAGATGGAGACACTCCCAACACAGACAGGAGTGGTGCTAGTAAGGAGACTGGTAGAGATAGACACACGCCTGGTAGGGATAGAGACACTCCTAGCAAAGATAAGAGTGTTTCTAGTAAAGATAGACACACGCCTGGGAGAGATAGAGACACTCCTAGCAAAGACAAGAGTGGTTCTAGCAAAGACAAGAGTGATTCTAGTAAAGATAGACACACACCCGGGAGAGATAGAGACACTCCTAGCAAAGACAAGAGTGGTTCTAGTAAAGATAGACACACGCCCGGAAGAGATAGAGACACTCCTAGCAAAGACAAGAGTGATTCTAGTAAAGATAGACACACGCCCGGAAGAGATAGAGACACTCCTAGCAAAGACAAGAGTGGTTCTAGTAAAGATAGACACACGCCCGGGAGAGATAGAGACACTCCCAGCAAAGACAAGAGTGGTTCTAGTAAAGAGAGACACACGCCTGCCAAAGAGAAACCGACCGATAGTCCGGCAACCGAGGATAGGTGGCGACACAAATCGGAAAGGTTGAAAGTAGAAAAGGACTCGTCTTTAGATGTGTCCGTTGACAGTGAAGTGAGTTTGGTTAGGAGGAGGGATAGGAAACGGTCGCGAGGTCGCGAAAAGACGGAGGTCACGGCAGAGGTTGAGAACGTGGTGGTTGATGTTGAGGATGTGGAGACGCCAAGTGTCGTGTGTCATCCCAATGTCGACATTAATATTGAACCGGACATTGCTGTGAATGAATTTAAAACAAAAATTGAGGACTCGCCTATTCTCGAGTCAGATCGACCGAGAAGGTCCCTTCGGGAAAACCGCTACCATGTTGATATGTTGAAGTTTGGTGATTCTGAATCTGGACTTTCGTCGTCAGAGGTTTTCGAGGAGAAAATGCCACAGCAGAGTCGACATCCGAAGAAAGAAAAGCATCGGCGGCACAATCATAAACACGCCAAGCACGGACACACGCGGTCTTCCGACAAAAAGGACCGGACTCTGTCGCAGTCCCGAGAAAGAAAACTCTCGAAACACATGACGCCAGAGGTGAACGGGTTAATCTCCAAATCCACCAAATACGTCGTTGATGACTCTATCAAGCAGAGAGTCCAGAACAAGCTGATGTCACGGAGACTGCGTTACCTAAACGGCATCCACGACAAATCGCAACAGAAACTGGAACAGTTCTTCGGCTCAAAAACTCCAGAGGCGGGCGTCGGTCTGAAATCCGACTCGCCGATCTCACCCAGAGCCAGCAGCAGGGTCCTGAACGAGATCTCCCCGGTGAAGGGAAAAATTCCCTTTGAGAACAATCTGTACGGAGCTCACTACACGCCCCGCGGCGCCCTCAGCGGGTACAGGATCCCGAAAAAGGGCGAGAGTATGGATCGAGGCCCCTTCAAGACTTTCAATCCTAGTGATAAATCTGAAAATCGGACAAAGGGTAGTGATGGTGATGATGGTGGTGGTACTCCAGACGTGAAACGAGACATCTTCTTTGACGCCGGATTCGATACTCTGAGTACGGACTCTAACTTCGTGAAGGATATCGAGATGGTGTCGGACAGTCGGGGTTACCGGTCGAATTCCCCGTTCTCTACGGGGAGTGTCGACATTTCCGACCACCACAGGGACTCAAGGGAGAGCACTCCCAGACGGGTGACTCGCAGTCAGCATTTGGACGTTGACGAAAACTCTGTGGACAGTGTCCACTCTACTCGAAGCATTACCAAAGTTAGGTTACGCGAAGGCTGGCTACGGCCGTCTAGTTTCTCCTCCTGACAGTAGGAAAATACCTCGTGGTCATAGACAATATTATTTATCAATTATTAATGTAAAAGTGCTATCATTTTAAAAAAGAACAGATATCGTTTTATTTTTTTTATTTTTCATAATATTTTTTTTTATATTGTGTCAAAGGCTTCTAGGGATTAAGTTGTATCGTTCTTGAAATTGTTTTGTTCTTTGATAATTAAACCGTCTCATATTAATTTATTGCAGGAAATTATATCCATATTGATTAATAATAATAATAGGAAGTGGTTGTGATTAAAATTATTTGGGCATTTTGTGGCATATGGTGTATCTCGACTCGCAGGTGGTAATATTTTACCTCGTGTAATCTGAGACCGGTAACTTACCTCCTGGTATGATCAATGTTACGTTTTACCAGAATTTAAGAGGAAATCTATCTCGGAATATTTTATATTCATGACTAGCATGGGCTTGGTTTTTATAGGAATAAATAAATAAATACATGTATGTAGAATATTTATTAAAGTGACATGATTGTCCATTGTTCCAAAGTTTCAGTGTTCAAATGTTTTACTATTCTAAATAAATTGATATAATGTTACTATCTATCATACAAAGATAACTAGTCGTGTCCCTGGTTGTTACATAATTATTTGATTAAAATTTTCGAATGCATCTCGTTGGCAGTATTTTATTTTCAATCTTAATTCTTTTGTATGAACAATTGTTAAAGTTTACATATTTTAATTCTGTAGCATGTTATATTTTTAGAAAGACTTTTAAGGAGATATGAGCACAATCAAGACAATATGTAGCTCGTTCTAATTTGAAATATTTTGAATGCATATCCATGGAAAATTCAGAAAAATGTTTGAAAAACTAAACATCTTGAAAAATGTGCAAAACAGTCTTTAATTTATTATTTTACTTTTAAATATTGAATTTAAAATACAGGGTATGGTAATGATATTGAGGGAAAATATTTTTATTTGGACTACTATTTTATTGGTATGGTAATCTTTCCTAAAAGGGGCATTTAAATGAAGTCTAGACTAAAATGTCAGTACCTGTATGTTATCTGCTAGGAATCTATGTCTCCAATGCCAATCATTGTCTTGAAACCAATTCATAAACCATTTGTCATTTTAGAATATTGCAATTGAACCTAGGTATTTTTTAACTAGTCTTTTCAATTCTATGCAACAACGTTTATGGCTGTTATGAAAGCAATCAAAAAATATTTGAAAATGTGTCAAAATATTTGAAAATGTGTCCTCATTTTAATATTGTTTATGTGTACAATTTTTCTTTTGAAAAATGAATCTATGAAATGTTTGAACTGTTTACGTTAAGGTTGCTAATCTGTCAGTATCACTATCATATTTAATTAGTAATAATAATATCAGTGTCCATACATATAATAATAATTATAGATATATAAGCAGATACAATTTACCAGTTTAGAATGTTTATGAAATTATGTATAACGCAGACGACTGGGCTGAAATTTTAAACAACGGAGTAGGGATCATGTCTTAGTTTACGGAGAGTATTACATACTGAAAGTGTTTTTTCTCTTTCTTCATCTCTCATTTGTACATTACCTTCGACACAGAACTTGGTCATACTAGACACTGCTGCAGACTTGTGTCATTCTGTGGTCGAGATCTTTCTATGGACAGTTGTACACTTTCTGTCTTGTACAGCTCAAAATAAAAAACTGAATTTGAAGAATATTTGTCAGACTTTTACTTGGATGTGTTATCAGTCACCTGAGAGTGTTTGTATGAATGGAAATATTGGTTGGTAAATTGTGTGCTTAACCCTCTCCCTGCTGGATTTGGCACAGACAGTGCTCTTTAGGGCATCTCCAGTTGCCTTCAGCATGGAGAGGGTTAAACTAAAGGCATGGCAATTTTCCATGTGGTTAATTAAGTTTATACCCAACTTCAAAGACTCAGTACACCCATGCTATTTCAGTAAACCAATCACCGATATCATGCAGCTGAAAATATTTGGTACAGTGACATGATTCTATGTACCGGTAAACGGTTGATTGAAATAACATGGAATATATTGATGCAGTAACTACGTGTAGTCCGAGGGTCCTAAAATGAACTGTAATGTGGTTTTGATAGGTATGTGCCTCGAGTGTTGCTATATTCTGATTGGCTGATGGGTAAACTTGCTACCTAACGACCGACAGGTTACTATTGGTTATAATTTCTGTTTGGCATGAAATGCATTGACAATTTGACACCCCATAGATTAAATTGTTAAGAAAGAACTGGACAAAAAGGCTCTTCTTCACACACACCCTTTTCCTGTTCCTTCTTTCGGATGTCATCTGTCTGCATAAAATAATACTTGCTCAAATTATTTAGTGATTGCTATATGAATTTTTTTTTCTAATGATGCAAACATATTTTGGTTAGGTCATACAAAATAAGAAATTACGGACTAATTGGGACCGGCTATTTCTGCCCGTTGTTATGCCGCAATTGGCGTTAGACGGGACCGGGACTTCAGATTCAGTCCGTTGTATGCGAGTGTCAGGTTTATCCGAGGTCTACCGTAATGTATTTTTGTTGGTCATTCTATGAAGTATTTACCGAGATACATCTACAAAATGCATTTCATGCCAAAATGTATTTCATAACTGGCATTTACAGCAATACAAAATGACAGAAGAAGATGAAAGATAATAAGGTTTATTTATTATGGATGTTGTTAATGTTAAGCAATAACCACAGCTTTCATTCCTCTGCACACAAGAAACAAATAATATCAACTGATACGTCCATAAAACAACATTCATAGCAAGATGCTGTATAACTTTTACTACAGTATAAAATACCAACATAGTGGATATGGTATGATTATTTCGAGACCAAATACACATAATAAAATACAAATTAATACTAACAATGACATAAAATGTCACTGGTGATGTGTTGAACATGCAGATAATGATATTAAGTATGCAAATGTAAACATTTAAAAATCTGGGATATTAATTTTAAATTATAATTGAAATTCCTCAACTTTATTCCAGGCTATACATTTTGTAGTTGAAAATACATGTAGCAACAAACTTCATGCAGCGACGTTATCATCTTGGTACAATCACTGATATGATTTTTTGGTTTGGTCAAATCCCAAATAAGTATCCGAGTCGCAAGATCTTATTTGTTAAATTCTAAACGCCAAATATATTTGGATGATAAATAGCACAGAAATTCTGTAATAAATATCTGTCAATGTGAGATTTTTATCCGAGATAGATATTGATTGATTGAATTTCTGCTTGATGTTGCAACATGAATATTTCATGCAATGCTAGATATTGAACCAAGTGATGAAAATGTTGACAAGCATGACAAATGTCCAACAGATAAACCTACATGTAAGTACCATCAACACATCTGAGGTGGAACTTGCGTAGTCTCAGCTGCTACAAATCGTCATTGCACACACATGTACAAGCCCACAGTTCAATATTTTGATTACAATATCAAAAGAAGAAAAATAATGATAATCAAATTATACAATTAAAAATATAATAATTAAAGCACAAGGTAAGAAGCTTGAGATTGCATCACATTATTACTTAATAAATATGCACGTATATTTTTACAAGTTTTGTGAATGCTCGTCATTGTTAATAAACCACTTTCTGTCATTCTGATTGGTCGACGCTTCCATTGCTTGGTCGTAGTTCTGACTTAGTCACTGAACTCTCGCAAGTGGTCCATGTATATTGCACAGGGCCCAAAAATACCACTGAAGATTAGTTGACAGATACATATAAAAATGTTCTTCTCCGCAAACACATTTTCCTAACAACTGACAACCGTTCATTCACAGCTATTATGAGTTACATGAGAGATTCATGCAATTATGATGAATATATTATAACAGGAGTTGTCTTATCTCAAGAAACTAGCTGTTGGACAATATATGCATATATATGAAACATCTACATCAATAAAGTTGTTAATTTTATAGCTAAGTAGCATCAAAATTCCATTGGAGTGATTCAATATATATATATAAAATAATGTCGATAGCTAAAGCCGGCAGTGACGAATATTTTTTTCCCTCATGCTTTGATTTCATGTGTTCAAAGTGAACATTTGTGCGAGATTCGTCTTCTCAATATTGACTAGTTATCAGTTAATGTACACTGTAGCTGTTCCTTCTCTAGCTGGATTTCTTCATCTGAAAAGTAAAATGTGCGATATATAAGTATCAAGTATCTTTAAACACAAATTGACTGATTTGTATCCATTCCAGTAAAAGTGCAGCGGTAAGCACTGTGGTAATCGTGTTAGGTCTGAACAGGCTGAAAACAACTGCATGTTAATATCGACAGTGTTACAAGTGACTCCTTACCTTTCTACTTCTTCTTGGACTTGGGACTAGTTGACTGGAAAACACTGCTAGCGGCCATTAGGTTCTCGATATACTGCCCCAGAACCTGGTTCTCCGACTTTAGTTTGAGATTCTCCTCTTTGACAGTGTCGACGCGCGACGATAAATCTGGAAGAGAAGTTACAGATAAACCTGCAATATGATTGTGCAGTGAATAGAAGGATGTTATATTGAAGGTTCAATGCATATTGAAACCAGGAGCCCTAACAAAAACATCGGCATCTCTAAATGTTGTTAAAAGTTGCATTATTTTCTAATCTAAACAGTTAATTGCAATGGTGTGATGTAAACTATGGCATTTTTCTTCAATTATAAAGATTCTGAGCATGTCGTTATTCATTTATTGTCAGAACATAATTATTTCTTGTCAGAATATAATTATTTCTTGTCAGAATATAATTATTCCTTAATTGCGAATGTCACCACTTCAATGCTAGAACATGTCATTGTTCCTCAATTGTCAGAATACCATTCCTTAATTTGTCTCAGTCTCACCATCCAGAGTGTTCTGTAGCTCCAGAACCTGTGAGATCAACTTCTGTTTCTCTTCCTCGTCATCGGGGTTAATGTCAGGATCCAGACCTGGAATCAAATATTAGAAAGAATGTTAATGAAACATGAACAATAAGAATACCAACATCAGAGATTTGAGATTTAACCTTCTCCCTCCTGAATAAAATCAAAGTGTTCTATTTCTGCATGTGATTGGGCAACTTAAGTCACCTTCAGCAGGGAGAGGGTTAATGCAATATTACTGACAGTGATTTGAAGTGTATAAATATTCTTTCACTTGTATCGTAGCTCGTCAGTTTAGGACAGGGAAATCCACAACATCTGTAGAAATTAATGTTGCAGTAAACCTGCAAACATTGGTTGTAGTTACTGAGAAACCAAGGATGATAACTACATTGCCACTTTACAGACCGTGCATTCTATCAATGTATCATGATGGTGTTAACTTTGAATTTGAACCCAAAGTCCAATGTTCTACCATTGTGCTACCACTCCCCCCATTAATAAGTTAACGCACTTACTGTTTGATGTACCAATGTATTCATTCTTTGTATTTTCTTGTTGAACTAAACTCCTGTTGTTTCCAACATGTTCGCCTGAAAATAAATATTTCAATTCACAATGAATCAGATCATGTTGATGAGGTGTACATTTTATACAACAGGCCTGCGTTTCATGAAATGGGTATATATTTACCCCGGACGTAAAGCACCAAGTAAACGCAGGCCTAATGATACAATATGCAAAGACAGATTATTATGGTACCTCCTCATTTGAATTGGACGACAAAGGAGTCGGAAACTATGACTAAAAAAGTATCCTAAAACATTAAATAAAGTGAGAACAAATATAGTAAAATACCCGTGTGCACAACGGGTCATTTACCTTTAGGCTTTATCAAACAAGTCGGCAAAGGTGGACAAAGCCTATAAGGTAATTTTCATAAAATATTCAGTTGCATTACCAATTTCACTATCGCTGGACAGCGGGACGTTGTAGAGATCGCCGTTTGATTCCTCGTTAGACATCTTGCAGAATCCTGTCCGTCGGTGCCAGAATTGGCAAAATAATTCACCGGTTTTGACACTGGGGGGTTGTGGTTTTCGTTTGTTTACGATTTCGAGGATTCCGTCTGATAATCTAGGTTGAATCCCGAAGAGATATGATGATCGTCTGCAAAAGAAACAACGGATTTTAGTGAACACTGATCCTTATTTTATGTTGCACAGCCACAATGTGTATCGATTGCTGGTATATGGTGTAAAATACAATTTTCTAGTAAGATTACTCACTCATTCACAACTTGGTAGCCATATTGGATTGGTCACATCATCATGACGTCACGGGCACCTGTTTATTTGCTTATAATATATTACGCACAACTTATTCTACATCTTGTGAAAATATGTAAAACTTCTGTTGGACATCAACAAATATATTTACTAAAACAATAAACAATTGTTAATTAAAACTGAAATGTTGATTTGACAGTTACGAATTCTTCAACTATGATACAATCAGAGAGTTCTAGATATTTATCAAATTATATGTTTCCCAAAATGTACGACTAGTTTCAATAGTTTGAATATTTGATTCGTAATCATTGACTATTCAGTTTTATTGAAAAATAATTTCTTAGTATGAACTTTTATAAAAGTATTTTATCCATATTATTTGGAGTTTTGGGTATAATGACAAACAGAATACTCATATTGGATATGTTCATACATTTACCAGATACATGTACGTGTACTTGGAAAATTTAATGTGTTAGACAATGATAATGATAGCAATTTCATTATCTTAACGGTATATAAACTGGTAGTTACTATTTTCTAACTTTATAGAAAACTATTCAATCAGTTTATGGCAGCTTGGGTTGTATACTCCCCAGGGAGTTGAGAAGAAACACTGAGTGTACAATGATCCATTGACCGGGGATAATAATGTAGCACTTAGAGCATGCCTTAGGGGGTGGATTTGGCGCATTATAAGTGGCCTATTATTATTATTATTATTACCTAGATTTATACGACTTATTTACTTTTTAAATGGTTATTATTTACTTATACTATTTAAATATTTATATTAAAAAGTACCCATATTAAATACTCAACAAATTAATTAAGGGGCTTTTTGTACATGTAATTTTAACTTTATATTAAATATTTTTAAAACAAAGATTTTCCAAATGTCTACAGGTTCTAGGCACTCTTCAAGAACACGCAGACACATTGGAAGAAGAATGGTACCAGATTCAATAAGCAGAGTTCCGAAATTTGGTAGAAATTGTCCACACAATATATCTGCTGTCCTTAATTTATTTTGTGGAGTATAAATACTAGGTAAAATCCTAAGTTTAACCATTTCACAGTGGAGACACTCTTGAGATTACGTAGAGAAGGATTCTTTCTTTTTTTCAGCAAGGGGAGGGTTAACTTCTAAACACCAACATAACCCTAACTAATCCCTGACAGCAGCTAATTTATAACACATAATGAGTGTTAACTCTGTAAAGCGCTCTTGAGCATGCTTACCGGGGACTATGGAAAGGGTGTTATTAATAGAGTATAATAATAACTCTTGTGATTCTGTAATGATTGATAAATGCAAATAATACAAAATTTCTGAAGTGTATCAGAATGTGGAGAATGGGGCAAACATTTACTTACTTTTTATTTGAATTGGGGTTTAGAGTAACTTTCAAGATTATTTCACTTTATATCATGACTTGTCAGTTTATGGCAGGAAGAAACCTGCAACATCCATAGTGCTGACTGTTGCAGTAAACCTGCGATCACCAGCTGGTACTGACAAACCAAGGATGCTGTCTGCATTTCCATTCTACAGACAGCGCATGTATAATATATATGCACAAAAATGTACACAAAACCATCAAAATAAACTTTATTCTGCTCATCAATGTTTTGAATCACACTTTAATGTTGAGTGATTTATGATGGTGGTATCATGTGATATATCTCTGCAACACAGCAAGAGTTAATTTTATATTTGATTGTTATGTTTTAAATTATTTTAAAATTAACTCTAAAAGTGACAATATGCATGAGGAATGTATAATATGGATTCCTTTTAAAATAAATATTTTATTTTGTGAAATATAATTTGTCATTGGCCTTCATTACAAAGAGCAGTACAAATTATATGTGCAAACTTATGTTTTACAGTTGTTATCAAGGAAGTTAATCATTAATTTCAAACTGTCATTAAACGTCTATACACTTGTAGGTGCTGTAACAAATACAAACAAACAAATTTGCTTTTAGAATATGTTTTATCTAAGGTATTTAAACGTAATAGAATATTATTATTTTTATAACATAACATACATGAATCGACAGAGTACCAACTAATTTAACATATACATAGTTGGATAGTCGTAAGGGAATTAGTATACTACCGGCGAGAAATCCGCGGTGCTAACGTAAACATACGGAAATTCCCGAACACGCTAAATACCCACCTGCGAGGAGAACTGTCAATAAGCTCGAGAGAATGCCTATGGATGGTGTACCTTGGATAATACCGCGCGACTGTCGTCTTTCAGATTTTACAGAGGATTTTAACAAACTCCACTGGTGAGACATTCTTCTCTTTATTTCATAAACTTTTATTATTGTAACGCGTACTTTCAGTTTTTGTCGCGACCTGCGACACCCGGGCAAGTAAAAACTCGCAAGGAATGGATGAACCAATCGTGTCGGCTACAAGAGCGTACACACACACACCTGAGATTTTGAGGTAGCATTTGGCAGAAAGCCGAAAACTCGTCGTGTAATGCAATTTGAACAGGATCATTGGGTCATTACGCTAGTTTGAACGACTTCAAAGAATAATAGGTATTTTGGATGCATATAAGCTGTCAGAAAAAAACCCAAGCTGATCTAAATGTCTTGTACATGTACTACATGATGTAGTCTACAGTATGACATTTCAACTCTTAACAAAAACCCATGTACAGTTCTCTAATGTGTAATTTGTTTGGTTTTCTTCTTGTTCGAATATTTATTTAGTTGTGTCACGTTTTTGGGTGCAATACTTAATTATCCAGTCACTGGTTGGGTTACAAAGTTTTATACTTTGCAGATAATTAAAAGAAAAATAATACCTGCATATATTCAAATAGATATTTGAATAAACTATGATATAAAAACAGCAATATATGTATATTAATATTGAATAAAGTACATATATGATGATAACTTTTGATAAAAATGGGTGGTATTTTATATTTAAATAATGTTAGACTAGTTTACTATACAGTTAATGTTAAACATTAATAGTATCACATCAGATGCTATAATCTTGAACATGAATTTTCTAACTGTTATTCCTCTTAAAAACTGATAGTAACCGAAGAGCATAGTAATTATATATATTGACTGATGGTGATTACAAATTGTTAGTTCTCGCCAAAGGCAACATACCGTGAGAGTTATAATTAAACATGCACCCAACAATGTAGTTATTATCCTTAAATACCCTCAATGGAGTTGATAATCACTTAAGTGATTAGTGACTCTACCAGGTGAGAATACACATAGACAGGTAGGAATTCATACAGGTCTATTGTGACACCTATTGTGACACCTATTGTGAATTCATACAGGTCTATATGTACAAATTAATACAAGTGTTACAATATCCAGGTAGGAATTCATTATGAGTGTTACAAATAGACAGGTAGAAATACCATGAATACAGGTGTCACAATAGACAGGTAGACATTCATACAGCTCACAACACAGGTAGAAATTAATATAAGTGTCATAATAGATAGGTAGGAATATATACAGGTGTCACAATAGACAGGTAGGAATATAGGTGTCACAATAGACATGTAGGAATTAATACAGATGTCACAATAGACAGGTAGGAATTCATACAGGTGTCACAATAGACAGGTAGGAATACAGGTGTCACAATAGACAGTTAGGAATATAGGTGGTACAATAGACAGGTAGGGATACATGTGTCACAATAGACAGATAGGAATACAGGTGTCACAATAGACATGTAGGAATTAATACAGGTGTCACAATAGACAGGTAGGAATTAATACAGGTGTCACAATAGACAGGTAGGAATTCATACAGGTGTCACAATAGACAGGTAGGAATATAGGTGTCACAATAGACAAGTAGGAATTCATACAGGTGTCACAATAGACAAGTAGGAATACAGGTGTCACAATAGACAGTTAGGAATATAGGTGGTACAATAGACAGGTAGGGATACAGGTGTCACAATAGACAGGTAGGAATACAGGTGTCACAATAGACAGGTAGGAATACAGATGTCACAATAGACAGTTAGGAATTCCTACAGGTGTCACTCACAATACACAGGTAGGAATCAATACAGGTGTCATAATATCCAGGTAGGAATTAATATGGGTGTCTAAATAGACATATATAGGTAGGAGTTATTACAGGTGTCACAATATATATTTATATGTAGGAGTTATACAGGTGTCACAGTAGGTAGGAATTGTGATATATTGTGATACAGGTGTCATAATAGACAGGCAGGTATTAATACAGGTGTCACATACTCACAACCGTAGAAATGAATACAAGTGTCACAATAGACAAGTAGGAATGTATACAGGTGTCATTCTTAATATGAGAATTATCAATTTCTTAATGAAGTAACAGTACAATATCATATCTATAATCTGCATTACTATTAGTTCTATTTTCTCAATCATTTATTGCATATCAATGATGTTATGTTACATCTGACATCCAAATGGCAATACTTCTTAGTTGTCATATTTGTTGTGTTAAACATGATTGTGAATTGTTGTGTTTAAACATGATTGTGTTTCCACTGTCAACAAGTGAGACAACTGATAATATTGCTGGATACAAATATCTAATATTAACAGATTCCGTTGTGAAACAAGGCTTTGGTTATTATGCCAATTGCGAGATACAAACCTCCAGATGCAGATGTCTTGTATTCTAGTATCATGATTATCATGATTATAAAAGTTCAGATGATATTAATTTTCATACACCCCCATCTCCATAATTTTAGTGAGCTTTTCTTTTTCTTTCTATTAATTAACTTTTATTTTTTAAATTATTTTTTTAAGGGGGGAGATAGGTGGTAGCACAATGGTAGGACATTTGACTTTGAAGCTATAGGTCCTGGGTTTAAATCTCATCCCCAGGAGCCTGATATCAATGTTTGCGAAAGTTCCCTGGAAAAAAATGGGTAGTGACCCCTCAGACAAAGGAACTACTTTCAACAATATTTATATTGTGTTCAATACTCCGAAAAAAATGAGTTGTTTGTTTGTAGTATGTATTTTCCTTTAGGGAGAAATGTTAACGTACGCCTGATAAGGATTTTGGTCTGTTCAAATGTATGTCTTCTTGTGTATGTATGTATGTATGTGCATAAAAGGCAAATATTTGTACAATTGCTTTTAAGAGGCATTATTATTTAGTAGGTTATGACAGTTTGTTATGGAGTACATTATGTGACAGTATATTATTATGGAGCGCGATTGTCTAGAGGTAGCAACTGCCTCGTAACCCTGGAAGGCCTGGGTTCAATTCTAGCTCATCTAATCGTGTAGCACTTTTGAGTGAGTGAATATGGAGTTTAGCGTCTTTACAAGAATCTTCTCATCCATTTGCGACGGTAGTAGCACTTTTGAGCACAGTGCTATAAATATCCACACTACTCCAGTACACCCAGCTGTGAATGGGTACCCAGTAGGATAAGATTGAATTGTGAATGTAAAACCTTCTAGCGCCTTAACTGGCAGCTTGGGTTGTATACTCCTCAGGGAGTTGAGAAGGTGAAATGAGTGCACATTGATCCATTGACCAGGGTAACAATGTATCACTATGAGATAATCTTTTGAGCATTATGAAACTTTTTTAGTACAATTTCATGCGCAAGCTCAGATTTAATATGGGGATTTATGAACAAAACTTTGAGTTGAGCATGAAATATTCTCAGAAAAGTTTTGTAAATTTGTAAGTTTTTATTGGTGGGTCTGCTTTTTTTCCATTAACAATACACATCTTCGAATATCCAAAACTACATACAGTAGTAAACATTCTATATAATTATAGTATAATACAACTCAGGATCTGTTTAGGCGATGTCTCGTTATCCCACCATTGTAGATTGTTACGTAACATACTTTAACAAACAAACAGTCATTATTTCATGCTGTGCAAATTAGCTATAATATTTCGCACATTACTGGGGATGGTGTCAAAATAATTTGATGTATTTACTACATGCATACCCAAGTCTATGGCCAGTTACCTAATGCTCTTAATATCCCTGTTGCATTTAGCTACTGGAAATTGCTGTAACAAAAAAAATGTTATTGGTCCTGCTGGGATAAGGTTAATGCACAGGAGTTAGGGGTCATATTAAAATAAATTAAGCTATTACATGCATACCATTTAACATTAATTGAACCAGATTTAAACTATGACCAATTTTTAAATTGGGGGGGGGGGGGGGGGGGGGGGGGGGGG
>JAVCKZ010054693.1:0-16835 GCA_034780755.1 Lepetodrilus elevatus | reverse complement strand
TGTCTTGCATTTTATTCACTAAATACCAGTTATATGTACATTAGCCACTATATTACAAATAATTAGCCATCTTCAAACGACTTATTTTTTAAAACAAACTATCACAATATAGTATCGCAATAGTAGCACAACTATTGCAATACTATCGCAATAGTGTTTTTGACTATCGCAATACTATTGCAATAATAGAATTGGCCTCGATAGTCACCCCTAGATTTCTCATAGACATTTTTTTTTGTATCTGATGGAAATAGGACTTAGCGTAAACTTTGCACCTGTATACATGGTAAGTTGTTTTATGAGAAAGTTATGTAATACAGATCTAATGAGACGCCCCGTAATACAACCAATTCAAAATAATAACAGACAACAAAGAGGGTGGATTATCAGGAATTGATCTTGACAATAGATGGCACATGCTGCTTGGTTGATATCCAAATGAAATATCATCAATTTGAAACTGTAACAAATTAGGGTTTCTGAATAAATAATCGACGTGTTAACATATTCACGTATTATAAATAATGACACTTTGCATGCATTACCCGGTATTATCAGAAATATATAATTATGCATTGATTTTGAGCTGTGATTTGTCACATTCACAAACATAACTTGCCATGAACAAAAAAATACTGTGACTCCAATATATACCAACCTGATTACCCATTATATCAACAATGGAGGTGCTTGTCTTATAATTATTTAGGGATAAAAACCCTTTTTAATATAATGTTGTCTATGCATACTTATATATTTAAACATGCCATTTTGTCCATTAAATTTGACCTAATAGTTGACAGTGTCAATTATAAATTGAACAATTATAGATACATACAATAAGTAAATAACACTTATAAATACAAAAATAAATAATATTTATTGAGTAATAACTTCAAGTGTTATACTATCCTATCATACAAAGGAACACAAGCATTTCTTGTTTTCATTAGACAGGATCTCTTAATTTGATATAAATACAAGATGCAATTGGGTGTGACAGTTAGTAGTAATACATAGGATAATACTTGCATTGGGATAAAATACATCTCAAATAGGAGGCTTTATGCTACGGTAAGATAGTAGCGGGAGATTAATAAATCATCAGTTGTAGTTTTATGTTAAAGTATATGAGTTAAGAGCTACGATAATTCTGTGGCGAGTGAATATGGAGTTTAACGTCGCTGCGGGAATCTTTCACCCATTTGTGACGATTGTGGAATGCGCCACATAATTTCATAATTTCAGTGAAATGGTGATGCAAACATACCAAGGGGGACAACTGATTGTAGGTATGGATAATTATTTCATGTGCATATGATGCATGGCATGACAATATATTAAGACTTTTCATGGTTACATGCATGTACTTAAACTTTGAAGGTCAATATATCTAAATTGTCATCATCATGTGGGAATATTAAACATAACAATGAAATTAATATTATTGCATCACAATGAAGCATGCATTGAAAATGGTTATAAATATCTGAAGGTTATACACACACAATTACAGAATTTTCTAATTTGTTACAAATTAATACTACTTAATATTGATAGCCATGGCATAAATGATAAAACAACATGTTATTAGTAGCTATTCAAACTTCAAACTCTCTGTCAAGTTACCATAGAGCGGCATATACGGCCATATGTACAATCATATCATATTATTGCTGTCCCAACTGTAACAAGCTGCAAGGCACCTTTCAATATTACTTTGGTACTTTCCTATAATATACATCAGATGGACTATTCCATTACTTTGCAGGGGAGTGGGTGTATTGGTAATGCACAGAGGGATGACATCGTGAAGTACAAAATGGGCGATTTTATTTTGACGAGGGTGTTGACCACAGATGAACGAGACAACAGTTTTTATTTACCTGGACTACCATAGCTTTGTCCTTATGATGTTAAAGGAAGCAAGAAGAAAAGTAATGTGAAGAATAGGACATATAAGATTATATTTGTACAGGTAATGTGAGGAATAGGACATGTAAGAATATATTTGAATAGGTAGAAATATTATAAATTAGGGATAGATATGAAATATGGTGATATTTACAAAATTTCAATGGTGCGGTCAAAGGGGAGGTAATTTGATATTTGGGAAAAGATGGTGTTCAAGGGAGACAATCATGATTTTCACACAAAGTAAAGTGCTAAAAGGGTGTTACTAAGAGAGTGAGACACTCCAACACAGCACACAACAGCACTAGCAACTATTCAACAACATCCTCAAAAGATATCGGTAATTTTGAATATCATACACCTTCCAAAAAGCTTTTTTTCTCTTTTCTAAAAGTCAATATTCCACCAGGAATTAATATAAGTTGTGTGAGTATTAGCATCTATTGCTGGTTGTCATATAATGCATATCTCCAATCAACTTCTTCCAAGAAACATTGATCAAAGTATAGAAGCAGGATTTCCTTGGATCGGCAATATTAAGATTGACGTGTCAGTTTAGAGTAGTAGGAAACTGTCAACATCCGTAGCGTTGAATGTTGCAGTAAACCACGGTACAGACAGTGCATCCTATCAGAGGTGATTCGGAAATTGATTACGAGCTCCCAAGATGGAATTTTAATCTCGGGGTGTTCTGCTCCGAAGACCAACTTTATATATTTTTTCCCGCTATTATATTTGTCCAATTTCTATACCACACTACCACCTTCCCGTGATACTACTACCCACACAACAAATATTTGAACCGGTTGAACATATTCACCTTCAGAATGAATGAATGCCTTGATAGCAATATATGCTTAAACTGCATTTAAAATTAATAATAATAATAACAATTATATTATTTATCTAAAAAAGAAAAAGAAAAGAAAAAAGTTCCATTTGTTCATATGTTGTATTTAACCAAGTTTCATACCAATATTTGAAAGAGAAAATTAATTTCTCCAATAAGACACAATATTTGATTGTCACTTAACAACACACAACAATGTGGGACGGAGGTCACATGAGGTAAACAATAAAGGTGAGAGGTGAAACTGAGGAGGGTAATGGTGACAACGTATCCAAAGCAAGACACAAAATGGAAATCAAATGAATATTGCCAGGGCAACGCTCGACTACCTGGGATTCGCTGTCCAAAATGTCATCAATTTGTGTGCTGACCCCATCTTTGTTTAGAATGTTCAACTGGGGATATATAAAAACACAGTTCATCTGTAGCACTGGCATTCGTCAATCTGTCGTGATTTTAGAATCGGGGAACATAATACCCCCAGGTCGAGATAATAGGAATCAGATTAAAATTAATTTTCGTAAATTTGTACAGCTAGGCTGCTATATTATAAAATCTTTCCCTAGGTAAAAAATCATCTCAAAATAAAGTGTGATGATTTCGAAAGTAAAGAATGTGAGATTGCATTCATGGAGGTGACAGACTACTTTATGAATAGTTCGTGAAAATGTTAGACTAGACAAAGTTAACGATTAATTCGTAGATACAAAACCACCTGATAAAGAGGCTATGACTACCATACTTCATGCATATAAAAATTATAGAAAATGAAGGAATAGTCGTCCATGATTATTATCATGAGAAATACAATAAATTTATATTTAAAAAATCAAAGACTAATTTTACGAAGTGATTCTTAGTTCAGAATTTTAAATTTTATGCGTTACCATGTACCAACAAATATGTGTTAATAAAAACTGTAATTTCATATGGAACCTATATTTGATTTCAACAATCATACCCTAATTCCAAAATGGTCCCAGAGAAAAAAAAATGTATCTTCAAGTATTCTTGTGTGCCTAGACAACCCGACAATTTGTGACAAACCAGAAAGTATCATGCAGTGTTAAAAACATTTCAACGATATAAACATTCCAAAATTATGGCATAACTTTACAAAATCTAGACAAACAGTTCACAAGGCCAATTCTAAACAACATTCCAGAGTCTGAGAGTTGGAAATACATGTATTGGACAGAATACCCCAGAAAAAAGTTGAGGTTGACAACAGCACATGAAGAGTCGTCTCCCTTACCTTGAGCTCCTTGATGTCTTCCTCTTCTGTGAGGTCGCGGATGGTTTCCACCACGTCTGCTTTAGCCTCCAAAATGAGGTCCATAAGAGGCTTCTTGTCTGTGGAATTCTTAATGAAAGGATGCTGAAGAAAAGCAGACAATTGATCGTTCAGCAATTTATGTTCAAATTATAATTTAGAGTCTAGAGCTCGGCTACTAATCTGATTTGGAGCTATCACATCCTTAATTAACCTTTTCCATGCTGAAATGACTGCTGTGTAGGTAATCCCAG
The DNA here is from genome assembly GCA_034780755.1 of Lepetodrilus elevatus. NCBI lineage: Eukaryota > Metazoa > Mollusca > Gastropoda > Lepetellida > Lepetodrilidae > Lepetodrilus > Lepetodrilus elevatus. Next base: position 12,544 of record JAVCKZ010054693.1, on the reverse strand, counting down.
ATTGCTTTCAACAGGAAAAAGGTTAACTTAATTGTCAAATTCACAAAGTTTATTACAGACTTTGATTCACGCCATCTTCATTATGAAAACCAACAAATCATCCAAACGTGATCATCCAAAATTCATCACCAAAACAATACATGATCTGTTACATCAAAATCAAAACAATGATGCTGGGAAATGAAACTGTAAACAAACCTCTAGAAGTTCTGTGCTTGTCAATCTCAGGTTAGGAGTTTTTTGTAAACATTTTGTAATGAAATCGTTGAACTCTCTCGACCTGAAACGAAACAGAAGCATATAAAACAAAAGCATCTGACGTGCAACAATTATAACTTCAAGAAACAAAATCAATATGCAATATTTTAATCATTATTTCCAAGTAGAAACAAGACACTACACATGCCATATTGATGATAATACGAGTCCTATTTTGTTATAAACATCTGGGCATAGATTCGATTTCAAGATTATCTTCCTCATATTGCTCACGGCAAGAGCAAACCTACAACATCCCAGGGCAGTAAACACTAAAGCTACGAGTACTGATGAACTCAGGTATACATCAAATCCTATCATACATTGCCCATAGGAGTTTGGCGATGGAGTCTAATCTGCATCTATCCATGTTGGTTCAGGAAACTTCCATTGGTCAGTTACGTCTTATCCTACCCATTATGACATCATGGCATGATGAGTGACTATGACGCTAGGTGAAAAATGGTAATTACATCATTGCATTGCAGCCTATTCATGTAAATTTTACTCTTCAGCAAGGAAGAGAAGCATTGTTTATTCTCTCTTTCCTCACCTCTGTAAAGTTTATTACGGGCAATATAAACAATAACCTATTCATCCCTGTGAATACACTACAGATTATCTTCACTCAGGTGAAATTAATTGTGCAAGTCCCTTGCTAATGCATTGGGGCATACCACATTAATTTCACCCGTTAACTGTTCCAACTCTGACTCTGGTAATGTAACTTCCGCAGATATCAATTGTGAGTTCCCTCCCCTAGGGCACATTCCAAATTGGGACCTTTGGCTTTAAAATCGGACAATTTCCTCAATGTATGCAGAAAACCATGAACTGTCACCGAGGACTCACCAGTGTGAAGGTTTTTCAAGACGAGGTGCATCCGACTTATGAATCTTGATGAGGACCCGCATGGGATGCATATCGTGGTTGGGGGGCTCAATCTGGGCAAACTCTATAGCAGTGATACCTGCAACACAATAGCATTTACCTAACAACTTGTACATACAAACACAAACATTTTCATTAATACACAATGACCTTTGCAGATAAGACGTATGGGTGATTTTTACTACCATTAATTAACGTAATTTGGTTACTGCCTTCAAACTTTTAAATGTATTTATATATTTTTTCACAAGGTCATACGCACCTAGAGACCATATATCTGCCTTGTAGTCGTACGGAGTGTCTTTCAGTGTCTCGCACAGTATCACCTCTGGGGCCATCCTAAAGCGATTGCAACAGCAGTTAATGAATTGGTTACGAGAAAACAGATAAAAATAGTGTACATAAAAAATAAATCCTGTTATTCCATTCAATTTACATTCATAAATCATTGTATTCCAATAGTATTGAATATTCATAAATAATATTTATTCCAACAATCATATTTATTCCAATAATTTTAAATTCATAAATCACTTTTTTTTCAAATATTATTACATTCATAAATCAATTTATTCCAATAATATTAAATTCATAAATCATTTTTTTCCCCAATAATATTAAATTCATAAATCAATTAATTCCAATAATATTAAATTTGTTTCCCAATAATTTTAAATTCAAAAATGTCTTTACAATAATGATAAATTCAATATTCAAAGTACAAAACCATATCTTTAACTTAAAAAAAATGTTTAGACCAATGTGAAACTTAATGAGTGAGAGAGTATGGATTTTAACGTCGCTGCAGGAAACTTTCACCCAGTTGTGACGACTAAAAACTAATGCTATTTGCTACCTACCAATATGGAGTGCCAATAAATGTGTCTCTGCGCTGCATAGTCTTCGAGTTCTTCGCCGAAACGCCAAAATCAGCTGAAATAAGAAGCAATCTCAGGATTGAAGCACAAATAATAGTACATGATTATTCAAGATTGATTGAATTAATGTTTAACGTCGCGGCGGGAATATCTCACCCAAGAAACATAGAAAATTCATCATATTCAGAAAGCTAAACCCACGGATATTACGGGCTTGGTTTTAGTCAGGGAAAAAGAAACTAAAAAGTAACCACTTACACGGGGGCAGGATGTTTGCACATTGTTTAATAGGCGTTCAGAGGACATAAATTATTACAATCCTGTAATGTAGAACTGCCTGATTTATTGGTCAGGATATGTAGCAACTTGTTATTTAAGCGTGGTGCAGCGCGTACTAAAATTTCAGAAAACGCACCAATCAGTAATAAATGTGTGGTGAATTGGCCCCGGTTGAGGGTTCCAAGTAATACAGATACTAGTTATAGTACACTATTGCAGTGACTGATGAAATAAAGGTAAGTTTCCATCATTGTATATGATATATTGATATTTTACATTATCAGTGTTCAAATTAATAGGGTGTCATATGAAAATCTGCAATGTTAAAATGATCTGTGTGACCCCCCTGAAAATGACAGATTTTACCACCATTAACATTGGGCCTATGCAGAATGACCATCTTATCTTTTTCTGTATTTCAAACACTGTTATATGGTACATACAATTAATTGTTATGACTATAAAGGTAACTTTGCATCCCTGTATATATGAATGAATTAATATTTTACATTATATGGTACATAAATGTGTGACCCCCCCTGAAAAATCTAGATGTTACCACCTTTAACATTGAGCCTATGGAGAATGACCCCCCTCATTATTTTCAGTATTTCTAACACTGATAAATGAAGGGTAATTATATTATTTTCTCCCTGGAAAACTGATTTAGCACATGTACATGCCATACATTGCATTAGGAAGTTAATGACGGCTATTTGTCTTAAATCAGCCAAGTAGTTGGGTCAAAAGTACAGGTTTCACTGTTGAAGGAAGGCCTGGATCATGCTGATTACTGTAGAATATGTACATTACTTCCTGGTGGTAACCTCACACTGACTAATACACTACCTACACATCTATTAACTATAGTCTCATTGAAAACCATGAATGAAAAGCTGAAGAAAAATCTCTATTTCTAGTTAGTGTGTTAGTGTGCAAGATTCAGCACAATGGATGTTGCGGGCAGGAGGAAACCCACAACATCCATAGAGCTGAACGTTGCAGTAAACCCGATAAACACTGGCTGATACTGACAGAATAGAACAGACAGAATATTATTCTCATATAATCACATACAGTGACATGGGAGAAAATTAATAAAAATAATTGTACAAAAATAAGTTTGCTAGTTACAAAGTAAGGACATGTGAATCATTGATAGAATTTTGAGAATTAATTGAGCAAACACATGGCAAATTTAATCAATTTTTGAGAGGCATGTAATAACAAAACATAAGAATAATGAATTTAGAGATTGATGGGCAGCATAGCCTAAACATGGATCGAAAATAACACTAGCCCGCTAGCTCCGGCATGTTCTATCAGTGCTTATTTAATGTATCCTAAGGGCTAGTAAAAATTCATAACATTTGTTATTTGTATAACTATTCGGGCTAGTATGTTTTAAAGTTAAGTTTCTATCGCTGCTAAATGACCATGGATAATAACTGCATTACATTGGAAAGTTAACTTTCACAAACATTGATGCTTGTCCCTGGGGCCTTTGGTTCTGAAGTCCAACGTTCAACCATTGCACTACCACCATCCCCCATGTTATTGTCAACACCTCCAGACAGGCGTACCCAGTTTTTTCTATTTGTATCACTATTCAATCTAGTAAGTTTTAGAGTCAGTTTCTTTTGTCCGACAGTCGTACCCAGTTTAACTTCGCCGTCCATTGTGACGAGAACGTTGCCGGCCTTCAGGTCGCGGTGGATGACCTTCTTCTCGTGGATGAACTCCAGTGCCACCGTTATCTCGTGGAGCACGTAGCGGATCTGCGCCTCCGACAGCGGCTTCTCCAGATCCACCATGATGCTGTCCAGCGCACCGCCTCCGCAGAACTCCAGGAACATCTGGCAATGTGGTGAGAACATGGCAATGTAGTGAGAACAGGGCAATGTGGTGAGAACAGGGCAATGTGGTGAGAACATGGCAATGTAGTGAGAACAGGGCAATGTGGTGAGAACATGGCAATGTAGTGAGGACAGGGCAATGTGGTGAGAACATGGCAATGTAGTGAGGACAGGGCAATGTGGTGAGAACAGGGCAATGTGGTGAGAACAGGGCAATGTGGTGAGAGTGAGTGAATATGGAGTTTTAACGTCGCTGCGGGAATCTTTCACCCATTTGCGACGATAATGTAATGATAACAGGGCAATGTAGTGAGAACAGGGCAACGTAGTGAGAACAGGGCAATTGAGAACATAGCAATACAGATTCCAAGTTTGTGTGATATACAGTTATGTGTTGGATGCACGCTCAGGCAAATCCAAACATAATTTTACTTTTAGTCATGTATTGATTTTCAAATAATGGACTCATAGGGACGCTTGCATACTGAGTACGTCAAAGTAATACATTTTTACTGCAAGTAAAAACATGCACAATTATGATACATGTTCGGTCAATATTCATGTAAGAACATAAGCCAGTTTAGGTGCACCAGGCAAGCTCCAAAGTAGATACATTATGTGTGGTAGCCACTCCAGCCATCAGATGTCAGAGTGATTGACAGGAAATGGCAGGTAATACACTTCTGATGGGCCTTGACAGCTGGGCCGAGTACTGTGTGAGGACATGACCCAAGACACTCTAGTGCACTGACCACCATTATGGACATGCACTGACCACCATTATGGACATGCATTGACCACCATTGTGGACATGCACTGATTACCATTATGGACATGCACTGATCACCATTATGGACATGCACTGACCACCATTGTGGACATGCACTGATCACCATTATGGACAAGCACTGACCAACATTATGGACATGCATTGACCACCATTATGGACATGCACTGATCAACATTATGGACATGCACTGATCACCATTATGAACATGCACTGACCATCATTATGGACATGCATTGACCATCATTATGGACATGCACTGATCAACATTATGGACATGCTTTTTACTGATCAACATTATGGACATGCACTGATCAACATTATGGACATGCATTGACCACCATTATGGACATGCACTGATCAACATTATGGACATGCATTGACCACCATTAATTTATGGACATGCATTGACCACCATTATGGACAAACACTGACCACCATTATGGACATGCATTGATCACCATTATGAACATGCATTGACCACCATTATGGACATGCACTGATCACCATTATGGACATGCAATGACCACCATTATGGACATGCATTGACCACCATTATGGACATGCATTGACCACCATAATGGACATGCATTGACCACCATAATGGACATGCATTGACCACCATTATGGACATGCATTGACCACGATTATGATGCAGTATGTAGATGCACATGTAGATTTTTTAATTTCTAAGAAGAAAATCCAAATAATTTATTCTAAGCAATACGCGGAACACGCCACCTTATTTCTCTTAACATCAACAATCTGCTTCCTTATTGGAATTTTAGTTCACCTCCAGGAAGCGAATCACTCGAGATAAGTGACACATTGTGGAAACTGGGGTCTAAATACCTAGTGGACACAGATTTAGGTCATATTCCACATAATGATCGCAGCGCTATGAGAGTTGTAACTCCAATATATGCATCTAGAGAGTTACAGCTCTTGTAGGGCTGCAACTATTCCGTGAAATGGTACCTGGATACCCACAAATTCAGAGAATTGAGACCCACCGAGAGTTTCCCCTCAAAGAGGAAGGCTTCGTGAAGACCCACGACATTGGGATGTTTGATCTCGGACAGGATATTTATCTCGATGGTAAAGTCCTCGAGGTCGTCGTCACATTTGATCTCCACTTCTTTCAGGGCAGCAAAATAATGCTGCTCCTTGTGTTCCGTCTGCAAAACAAAAGGAAATATTCTGGTCAAATGACAATTTTATTCAATATTATTGTACTCCCTTCGATGCACCGTGGATTCGGATACAACGCAGGGTCAAACGTGGACCCCATTTTAAAATAAAGAAGAAAGAAAAAGGAAAACAAATATTAAAAAATCCTATTATATTCGTTGATATAACGCAGGTATTATAACGCGGATGGCATGTCATGGACCCCAACTTCAGCGTTATATCGAGGGAGCAATTGCAGTCCACTGTTTCATCAGAACGCAATACAGAAAGATGCCAGTCACAATACAAATCAATAGGGTTTGTAATTTTAAAGCAATATGCAGCATGACAATTTTAGTCAATAGTGTTCTAGTTCTAAATAGTATGCTGCATAGAGTCTTGTTTCACCCAAATTAAAATAAAGAAAGATGCCAGTCAAATGAAAAATCAAATTGTTACAGTTAACAGTTCTAGATGATATGCTGTGAACAGTATTGCTTCACCTGTATTAAAATAAAGAAAGTTGCCAGACAAATGAAAAATCAATATTGTTACAGTTAACAGTTCTAGATGTTATGCTGTGAACAGTATTGCTTCACCTGTATTAAAATAAAGAAAATTGCCAGTCAAATGAAAAATCAATATTGTTACAGTTAACAGTTCTAGATGGTATGCTGTGAACAGTATTGCTTCACCTGTATTAAAATAAAGAAAGATGTCAGTCAAATGACAAATCAATATGTCTTGTAATTTTAAAACAGTATGCAGCAAGGACAACGGTCATAGTGTCACCTGAATGAAAATAAACAAAGATGCCAGTGAAATGGCACATAAAATCAATAGTTTTGTCACGGATCGGTGAAAGATTTCCATTGTGACGTAAAACAATAATTCACTCTCTCTCCCTCTCTAATTATAGTTGTATTATATTTTTTTTTATATTTTTTTTTTGCATTGGGGTTTAAAGGCGCTTTCTAGAATCTTTCACTAATATAGTTGTATTATAAAACTGCAGCATGGATACACAGTCCTTGGTTTTACCCGTTTGCTGACAAGAAACATACCAGAGTCTTATTCCACAGAATAATCGTAGCATTACAAGCGGTGTTCGAAATAGAGCCTGTTCGCATGCCCGAGACAGGTTATTTTCAGTGAGGACTGGTGAAGTTTTAGCCTTGCACGTGCATATTTTATGGGTTTTTTTACTTACCAGTCCTCATGTCTGGCAGTGAAATTGCTGGAGTTTTATACACTGCTACAAGACTTGTATAACCCCTCACGAGTTACAAATATCGCTAGCATTATGATTGTTTTGTGGAACTGATCCCAGCTTATTCACAGATCTGTGTTGATGTACTATATCAAGATGTCCATTCAATTTGGTCTTCAATACATTTGTATTCATAAAACTCTCTCAACCAACACAGATAGACCACACATAGATACATTTGAATGTGACCATGATCTTGGATTATGATAAACTACTTTTATCTAGTGTTTATTTATAAATGTGTTTTGATGATCTAGTACAAGCTAGCATTCTCTGAGTATTTCATGGCCATGATAAATTATAACAGATCATTGTCACTACCATCACACAAGGCTAGAGTCAATTAACAAATCTACATAAATTATCAATAGCTTGAAGCTATATTTGAACTATAAATTCAAATGAAGAAACAATGCTCTTTTGAAATAATATATTATGAGTTTCTTGGGGAATAGTGTCTGCCACATGAAATAATTCAGGTACTATTCTCCTACTCACTGGTGTTCTATTTACCTTTTTACTACATTATTAATCCTGTTAAAATAAAGAAGAAACGTACTGATATGTCATCACTTTTTAGATAATATATTAATTTACAAAGGAGTTTCACAAATTCATTGCGTCTACCATTACAATCTTTTCAGAAAATATTTTCTATTTTTAGAGCGACTCCACTGGAAAAAGTTTACAATGTATTTTGGTCCAATAAATTGGGTGTTTGCTACATGCTGAAATATTTAACTTATAACCCCAAATGTTGGCAATGTTTATGGGTGTCTTTCCAAACAGGACAGAACACATATGGTGTCTTATTAATAAAATGATTCTCCTTTACTTAGTCAGCTGTGCTGTATCAACTACAGATTTATTAGTAATTTTTATTTGAAGATTATATAATGCAATTTACAATCCAACTTGTTATCTTACAATCTGAAATGAACTTCATGGGAAACAAGATTTGATGATAAAGATTCTGTAATTTAATTTCAGAACATGTCTCAATTTTGTAAAGAGATCCTTTAGAAAACGTTAACAGGTAGAATTATGTGTAAATACATTTGTTGAGAGAGAGAGAGAGGGGGGGAGGAGAGAGAGAGAGAGAGAGAGAGAGAAAGAGAGAGAGAGAGAGAGAGGGGGGGGCAGTAACAGACAGAGACTTGATAATGATAGCACTTATACTTTTTCGCATAGTGGTGACCCTCACTGTACATTTGTTGCTCAAAGTTATATTTCAGTGAAATTATTTTAACATGGATATAATAGCAATGTCGCTTTCATCCAACGTTAAATAAAGTGACGGAGGCTTGTTTTGAAATTGTAGGGAAAAGGATCTCAGAATTTGATCCTTCCGTCTTTAATGAGTGTAACCCTAAACTTGTTAACATTGCTTTGGGAAACTGATCCAATTACAGGAGAAATCACACTGAAATTAAAAAAGAAAAAAACACCAAAGGCATATTGTTTAATGTTTACTCGGGTTACTGAATAACATGTACAGGCTTAATTGTTTGTCAACAATAAATCAGATACAGTGGGCTCATGCACTTGTTATGGATTAACCCTCTTCCTGCTTGAAGCAACCAGAGATGCAATAAAGAGCAGTGTATGTGCCTAATCCAGCAGGGAGAAGGTTAATATTAAAAGGTTGCATGAAAGTGAAGGTAAATGAGCATTGCATGTGTGAAGAATGATCGGGGGGGGGAAATATAGTGCAGGGTTAGAACTTAACTTTAAAACATACTCACCCAAATAATAATATAAATAACAAAACATCAAATTTCTATTCGCCCGTAGGATACCTTTAACATTACGAGAAATGGATCTTGCCGCCGGGTGAGTGGGAACTTCTAACCCTGATAGTACGAGACTAAATAAGGATTGTGTGAGATAAAATGACTGTGTGAATGAAGATTGTGTGATGGGGAAAAGATAGTGTGAGACTATGAACAAACATGGTGAAGATTGCAAAAGACAAAATAGTATTTTAAGTGAAGATTGACGGTGTAAATTAGATCAGTCTTACCACGATTACAGCAATATGAGACTGTACATGGATTAGTGAAGATTACCCGAGATAAAAGATTGTGTCATGACAAGATATAGCAAGAAACTGAGCATATTAGAGTGAATATGAGAATAAAGATTGTGTGAACTAATGAATTTGATAAAAAAAAAATACATTTTAAAAAGATGTCTGATATTGTATTTCTTTTATCGCAAATGAAAACTGTGAGAGTGAATAATACTGAATATATACTATGAGAATAAAATGTAAACTACCAATGTTTCATACCAGTAGCTAATATTTTCCAGAAGTACACATAATAAATAAAGCTATACTGTTTACAAAGTTGAGTGAGTGAATTATTGTTTTATGTCACAACAGGAATTTTTCACCCATAGGCGATGACTACAAGATTACCGTAGTTAATGATAAGATTAATTAGATATGCAAGAAAAGAAAATAAGCATGGAAAGCCATGCTTACAAAGTTGAGAAAATATTTCTTGTGTGCGAGATAATAGATCATGGCCAGGCGTCGTCTTACATTATGTGACACTGTGAATAAACCTGAGAGACGCAAACATGCTAAAAACATGTTAATTATATATATCCTGTATAATATTAGTCATGACACAAAGAGAGATTGTCTAGAAAATCTTAGTCCGAGAGAGAAAGAGAAAGAAAGAAAGAGAGTAAGAGAGAGTGTGAGAGAGATAATAAGTTATTGTTTTGCATTGAAGCAGGAATTTTTCACCCATACATGACAATTAAGCACTGTCTGTAGTTGGTGTAAAATAAGAAACAGTATTAACCATCTCCCTGCTGAATTAGTCACTGCTGTTTATGGCATCTCTGGTTGTCTCCAGCATGGAGAGGGTTAAACAACAGGCCAAAAATGTTTGATTACGATTGGAGTATATACCTGCACAAAGTCTAATGTAGAGATGGCAGTAACATTAGTTATAGCTAAGATAAACTGCATCCAAACCTTGTAGCTAATACACCCAGTAAATGCATTGTCAGAATAATAGATGACACTGTCTAGGGTACTAGAAGGTATTAGGTAAACACCCACAAAAAAATACATCAGGATATGCTAAGAATGCCCAAACAGTACTGCATCAAGAGCACACAAGCATATACTGATATGTAGACTATCAATAGTCTCGGAGGGTTAAAGTAAATCAATAATATATATTGGTATTATATTTATATGAAAGGAGCCACTGAAATTATTTACCCTTGTTCTCCAGTAATCTAGACTTGCTTAACTGATCTAGGGGAATATTTTGAATAGGAGTTTTTGGGTGAGAACAAGGTGTGACACAGACTAACTGATATGGTGTGACAGTATGTAATGTAAACACACTACAGTACCGTAATAAACTAATCTGTTTGTTTGGACAGAGATTGACATACATTTAAGCCGATAGTTTACCTGACATATTTTCCTTCTCATTCACATCAACACCTCGATGTACTGTAAACATTTCCCTAAACTACAAATCAAATCGTGATGACGTAAGTGTATAAGAATAGAAGCAACACTGATTCTGTGCTATAAATACTTGACTACAACAGCTGATAACAGGGCGTGGTGCTTTGCAGCTCACTTTGTGAAAATCGTGAACTTGATATTGTTATCTGTGGTGACTAACATAACAAAAGATGTTATTCTACTTCCTGAATTCCGCGATCACCTCATGTAAATCTACACATTACAAACACAGACATGGCTTGTGTTGTGTTGTGTTGTGTTGTGTTGTGTTGTGTTGTGCTGTGTATCGAGCAAGGGACATAACTTCACAATTTCATTAATTTCCATCCTACACGTCCATATTTTTTTCGTGTTTATTTTGGCCCTGGGACATAGAATTCTAAATTAGAAATTCACACACGAGACAAGGATGCTTCTTCTTTGAGTGTTCGAAGCTATGGGAAGTTTGCAGAGTGGATTTGGCAGATCAGTCGACTAAATCCACAACATCTCCGATTCCGTCCCCACGTTGGGGACTAAAAATGGCCCTTGGCGGAGACCCTGGGGGCAGGGAGCCAGTGGGTGTTTAGTGGATGACCCTCGGAACGCACTGCCCGGACCCACAGCAGGTTTTCCGTCACATTAATATGAAGGAAGTATGGAGACTCTGGCTGCCCGCCATGTGTACAATGTACAACACCTCACTACGAGCCACACATGTTGCAGCTATACGGAGGTGGCGCGTCTCACACCTTGTTCCTATTACCTAGTGGGCTGCTGGTAGCCCTCCAGGTCAATGGTATATAACTCGACAGGGATCGAAATTAACATGAGCCCGAGAACATTTCTCCCAATGCTAAAGGTATCCGAAGGACTAGAAATTCATATAATTTGTTATTATATCACTATTCGGGTTAGTAAGTTTAAACGTTAGGTTCTATCGCTGAAATTTATACTCAATAGCTGACATGTATGTAATATATAGGGTCCACAGTCATACACATAAATACATTTTTCTCTGCTGGATTATCATGCAGAGCCTCTCAGGTTGTCTTTCAGTAAGAAAAATGTCAACACAATATTTATGTGATCAGACTCCCATTTCTCAAAGATTTCATTAAATTTTTTGTTCATTTTCTTTTTCAGTTTGTGTAACTTTGGTGACCATTGCTGACAGGCTCCTGGGATGGTTTTAAACCTAGGGCATTTTGCTCTTAAGTTCGACATCCCTCCACCTCACACTTTCGTAACTTTCAATGCCATCGCAAGTTGGAAAAAATATTATATAGGTAGCAGATGTCACTAAATTATACGCTGTAGGCAGGATAAAAAAAAAGAAGAAACTTTTACGATTCAAAAATTGTGGTGAATATCATAAATAAATGTTACCTATTTCAAGCCACACCCTGTGAGGACCTAGCCTCAAGGTCAGGAAACATTTGCACTGGGATTCGTGAACAAAACTTATGCGTTGAGCATGAAATCATACATTAGACTCTAATTTAGAGAACAGTTTTGTAATCTTGTAACCTGGCGCTACAATTGATCACTTTTATGATCCCACAAGTGTTATATCGGTCTTATGGCAGCCTAACATGTTAGGATATGTTAGTGAAACTGGGACTAGTAGCAACAACTTGTCATGTGCCAACTACACATTAGTATGTGTACCGT
>JAVCKZ010054682.1:0-16839 GCA_034780755.1 Lepetodrilus elevatus | reverse complement strand
GGTATTGTGCTTTCCTTCCTAAAGATTACATCAATCCAAACGCTACCATTGTGGCCTATGGGAAAGTATTTGGTGGTGTAATACCTGTAGTCATCCCATTCATGGATAGTCAACGCCAGTTGATATTCCAGTAAAGTAACGCGAGTGGCTCATACTGAGCGACTTACACAATATATCTTGGCACGCAATAACATCAATACGATCGATTTGTATGCATTTAGTCCCGATTTAAATCCAGTTGAGTACCATTTAGATAATATTGAACTTAAAATAGATAAACGTCATTTCCCGCCATTAACGTTGCAAAAACCTCCTACAGCCTTCATAGAATATTTTTGTTTTGTTTATTAAAACGACAATGTGCCGCAGTCATCGAAACAACTGGGGCTACACTCGTTACTAAATTTACCTAACAATTCATTAGCGAATTGTAATTAGTCCTGATCAGAAAACTCTTTTTGTTAATTGAAATAATAAACTTCATCTATTGACGTATTCATGTTCACAATTAATGATTTATGAACGGAAAAATAACCTGAAAAATATCTGTTTAAAAGTGAGCATAGTCTATGACATGCTCTACCTACAGCATATACGATCTTCAGTAAGGTACTGAAGATCGTATATTCTGTAGGTAGAGCATGAGTCTATGATGATATACGCACTTCGCGTTTCTTTTGCTGTTCAGTATATATGACCATACAAAATAAAATAGGCCTACTGTTTACTATTTTGCCAGATGTGCATCGGGGTATATATTTATTTGAAATATTACGGACACTACCGAACAACACGGGGAAAACGTGGTGCTGAATTCTAAAGGGTCTCCGTGATTTTAGTCTGGAATTGAGCTAGTGATTTGAGCCAGGAATGGGGGGTGAGCCATTGGAGCGAACTGAGAGGAGGAGGAGACGTGACACTCGAACAAACCGGAAGTTTCAACAAGGGAGATAACTACACAACGGTTGATTACGTGTTATAAGTTGAGGTTTAGAACTAAAGGTTTGTAAAGTTGGTATTGTGCTGGACACTATTTGGATGCAAGACAGCTGTTATGTTTCTTTTTAACTACTGGAATGTAGCGTTTACAATATTCCTCAATCTTAGAAAAATGAAGGTGTGACTGTGAGTCAGTGTCAACAATGTCCCCAAATTCGATCATGTCATGTGATGGATTTCCGTGGTGTACAAGGTTCGAAGCGAGCTGCCCACGATCTGTTGACGATCGTATTTGAATTATAATGTTATTAGTATTGAACACTCATTTCCACGTCCTATTGTCACTAAACACTGCTATTTCCACTCTTAAATATAACAGTAAAACGCCCCAAGCGAAGTCATCACTGCGGCAACTTGATGTATACCAGTTTCCGTGGTAAACAGGAAAATGATACTGACCAGTGACTACTGAGGTCAAGTTGAAACAATATTCGGATATTTTTAGAAACTGTTTTGCAACATTCCGGAGCAAAAACAATCAACAAAATAGTTCAAGTAAGGTTAATTTCACTTGAATAAGAAATATTTACAAAATGCCATCTGTAAATTGTAACTGTCAAATGATAAAATAAATACTAAAATTATAAAAATATCTTTAAGATATGGACACTAAAATATAATTATTTATATATTATTGATATGCAATGTTGTATTGAAGTACTACAAAGTACAATGTCATGCAAACATGTTATAAAGTCATGTATTATAATATAGAATACTATTATGTTCTACTTCTAACTAAGGCATACACTCACAGATCAAGTTGTCTTTTTAGACTAAATTGGAGTTAAAAATGCAAAGTACATGCACTAAAGCATATATATATAATCACTTTTGCAGCTCCGAATATATTTCCACTGCTGTTACTGTAGGATATTGTGTATTATTACCAACTGATTATTTGGGTTTTAATGGAAATATAAACTGCAATGGAATGTTACCTATCCTAGGTATATTAGTACTGCCATAATTGTCTTGGTCACCAGGGTTACCATGGTTACCCCTTTGGCCTAGTTGGTAGAGCGTTGTGCCAGCATCTCGGATTGGTTCAGACACTGCACATGCATTATTTTAATATTTTTATGTTATTTTTCAGGAATGCGAAAAATCAATGCAAATTCTGTGTGTCCGACTCACTAAAGAAACATGCAGCAAATCGACTTTCCGTGGAAGAAAGTTTTCATCATTATCCTCAACGTAAACATCTTCCTCAGTGCAGTGGTTTGTCCTGTTCAAGGGGAGGTAATCGTGGTCAAGCTGCACAGCGGCTATGGACAGTATCAATATGCAGAAGTTACGTCCCTTGACCGAAGCAAGCGAGACAGCAGGTCAGCGGTCAACGATCTACAAGGTCAGGCGGGAGAGGGTTACTTCCTGGAGATGGAAATTGGCACTCCTCCACAGAAGGTACGCTGCATGTTTAATTAACGCTCTCCATGCTGAAGGTAACCGGACAGGGTTGGAACTTAACTTTAAGACGTACTGGCCTGAATAATGATATTAATAACAGGAAATCAATGAATTCTTTAGGTTTGTGTAATATGAATTTAGTGTCTTTTAACCCTTTACATTTCAGCTGAACGTTCTAGTGGACACGGGGAGTAGCAACTTTGCTTTAGCCGCCGCCCCTGATGGACAGATTGACAAGTTCTTCCTGACCAATCAGTAGGTAGACAGATGTGAACTGCAGAAATCTGCTGATGTATTTGTCTATTAATTTGTTTATTTGTTTTATTAATTTGGAGAAAAAAAGCAAATTTCCCAAAGGGACGTAATTCCATCATTACCTCCCTTGAAAAATTATGCAAATGACAGCATTTATTAGGTATGAAATATTGTTATTATTTTTAATAGTTTAAATGAGGCGTTTATTGCAGCAGGGGCATTTAATACATCGAATACGGTATGTTGTGAATTTCTAAATGCTCGTAATCTCGGGAACCGGGTCGCTCATCCTCGTGATACGTGGCGTGTCTTGCAGGTCGTCCACGTTCAAGGACAGTGGGACTACAGTCCACGTGCCGTACACCCAAGGGGAGTGGACCGGCGCCCTGGGAACGGATGTCGTGCAGCTGCCGTCGCTCCCTAACACCACCGTCACCGCCAATGTTGTCTTCATCAGCAAGTCCTCCAACTTCTTCATAAACACCTCGGACTGGCAGGGCATACTGGGCCTGGCGTACCAGAAGATCTCCAGGGTGAGACGGCGTTGTCGTCATCGGTGGGGGTCTATTCCCCGGACCTCGACTTGCGGTCCCATTCCACCGACCCGATTCCCGGAAATCTGATTGGCTCCTGTGGTTAGGGATAAGAACATTTGATGTTTCTTTTTCTATCTCATGTTTTGAGCTACGTGAGGTAATCAGATTGTCAGGAATTGGGTTTGGGCCTGGTGATTAGAACGCAAGTCTGAATCCGGTTCCGGGTATTGGGAATAGATCTCAACGTTGTCGATTTAGCTAGCAATGTATTATTATTATAGTATTAATTCAAACATTGTAATATTATTTTAATCACCAAACATAATGCCTGGTTTGATCAGATGCAATTTTTCTAATTTCTCCTGTCTATGACAAGCATGAGAAAATTGAGATGACTGACCAATGAAAACCTTACGATGGGAAATTATGATTATTTATGTTAATACATCCTTCACCGTATGACAAGTCGTGATATTAGTGATAGAATCTAGAAAGAAACTCTAAGCCACAATGAAAAATTATAATGAACATTTAAAAAAAAAATTAAATAGAAAGCGAATCTAACCCATGTAAACCCCAATTTAAAAATAATAATGAACATTTAAAAAAACAAAACACAAAAAAAACCAAAAAAAACATGTAAATCCCAATTTTAAAAATAAAATAAAATATATGCACTTCCTATTATAAAGTTTTGTTTGTTTTTTTTCCAGCCAAGTGGCACAGTGGAACCGTACTTCGATACGCTGGTCAAGCAGGGCGGGGTGGACGACATGTTCTCCATGCAGCTGTGTGGGGCCAGAGCCGTGGTCAACTCGGACACCTCGTCTGCCGCCGACTCCATGAACGGCACGCTGGTACGCCGGCCAGGGATTTTACCCCAGCTTCACACACTTTCTCATGAAATACAAATTTATCAGGCCTACCAAAGAAAACAGACATCGGAAACCATAAAACATGAATATGTCAACACTCCTGAGTCCTGGCCCCTGTTTCACGACGGTGTCCAAACTAGCTAGGAACTCCTAACCCGAGTTATCACCTCTACTCCTAAGGTGTTTCCCGACCATGTCACAAGTCATATCCCTTCTTAAATCGGCATCTAACTTAGGAGGTGGTAAGCTGGATCATAACTTTAGGAGCTGCTAACTTTAGGAGGCCGTTGTGAAACGGTGGCCAGGGGAATTATTCATGACTGAGCGACCAAAATTGTAAAATCTGCATCATTCGGCGACATGCCGCGACATAAATCATAATGCAGCGATTTTTAAGGTCTTTAGTAAAGATGCACAAAACATTGAGACAGAATATTCCTGTGGTCTGATGATGCTAAGAATTATTTTGATTTCTTCCCCAGCTTTTTGGCGGAATATCACCGTTATTGTATCGGGGTGAATTCCATTATGCGCCACTACACAAGGAAACTTTCTACGAGGTTGTGCTTACAGATATACTTGTCAACAACGTCAGCCTAGGCATGGACTGCAAGGAGGTTAGCATTTAATAACTAATAAGAATATTATTTATTACCATTTAATTTACAACGATGTTTTGTATTTTAATTTTGTTGTCCATAATTATATGAGCATCAATAATTTTCAATCTCTGAATTTTCTTAATTTGAACATCTGTTCTCCCATTTGAATTATTAATGTATTTATAATGAGCTACTCTAGTTATAACTTGTTTCGTCTGATCGGAATGTTCTCATTAATGTCAAGTTTAACTTAACTGAATTCATCATTACAAAAGTAGAGAATTATTTAGTGTCAGATATATTAATAACAATGAGCATTAACACTGGAATTATTCTTAAATATTAAAAAAAAATAAAAAAATAAAAAGAACAAATATATAAATAAATAAATTATTTCTAAATTTATTTATTTTCAGTACAACTTCCAAAAGTCTATCGTGGACAGTGGGACCACTAACCTTCGATTACCGGCCCGCGTGTTTACAGCACTGACGAAACAGATTGCGGAAAATATTGACATTATCAAGGTACGCCACTTGCAAATGTATTATTTATGACACTATGACAAGCAGTGCTTTGAAAATAAAAGTTTATTAATTTCTGAACAATTTATATGCACTCATACTTATAACAATTTTGGACAATTATATCTTATTTTCTGTCAACCAACCATTCATAATCTCCAATAATTATTATATTGATATTGGATTCAATAAAATATTAAAAAATTAAAAATATAACTGTTTATATTGGACCAAATAAAATGATTATTTTAAAAATATTTTAAAAATATTTGTGTTTTATATATGAAATGTAATATATTTCTTTAAATAGTTGTGTTATGTTTATGTTTGACCCAATGTACGGTAATAAAATATAAAAAATTTAAAGAATATTTGTGTTTTCGTTCCAGCTTCCCGATCTGGTGCCGCTGCTGTTCTGGCAGGGCGTGGACATCGAGTGTTGGCCGTATCTAGACCTGCTGTACTCCGGCTTCCCCACCGTGTCCGTCGCTATGATGATGTCCAACTCGACCTACTTCACGTTAACCCTCCAGCCTCAGGTCAGTGGTCCCGTCTGCACATGCAGATTTACACTGGATTGGTTGATTTGGGGTTAAAGTCACTTTAGCAAAAAACTATTTTCAGTAACATCACGGATTGCATGCTTTTAGGTACTGCTAGTACTAGTCTGGATTTCCACCAGTTTTTAAAGTGCTAGCTCACTATTTACACTGTTAACCTTGCTGTAGATAAATTATGTGTTTTTGTTTTCTTTCAGCATTACCTGCGGCCTATTCAGGATGCTCAAGATTCCACACTGAGCGGCTATTGTTTCAAGTTTGGAATCTCCCCGTCGGATTCGGGTATGTCTCTTAGTATAACGATTATATTATATTCGGTAATAGTTTTAAATATAGATAAAATACTGTTGCATATGGGTGAAATATTCCCGCTATGACTAAAATCACTAATTCAATCAAAAGTTAAAATCCGACAGATATTTTCTCAAATTTATATGTTAATATCCATCTACCTCATACAGTGTATGATTATTAGGATACATAGTCTCTTGTTTTAACTTGTACTTAAGTTGCATTTGAGGCTGTATTAACCTTCTCCATGCTGCAGGCAACAGGAGATGCCCTAAAAGGCCTCAATTTAGTGACTAATTTGGGAGCCATGGCAGCCAATATTTGCTATTCTGGCTCCTTGGAAAAGATTGTAACTTTGAGGCCTGCCTAAATAGCAGTACATGTGCCTAATCCAGCAAGGAGACGGTTAATAATGTGTTTTATAAAAAAAATGCCTATTCTGTCTGATTACTGACTCTATTAACCCTCTTCCTGCTGGATTAGGCACTGCCACACCTCTTTAAGGCATCTCCGGTTGCCTCCAGCATGGAGAAGGTTAATCCTGAGTTTTTGTGTCTTAATGCCGTTGTTAATTCCGTACATTTCCTGCTGTGCACCGCGGGCTGTAGTTTGTTGATGTTCTGTGTTCCCAGGCACTGTGCTGGGCGTGGTGTTCATGGAGGGATTTTACGTGCACTTCGACCGGAGCAAGAAACGAATCGGCTTTGCAGAGACCACTTGTCCGCCACGAGACGCAAAATCAGTTTTAGCCGGCCAAGCGATCTCGGGACCTCACATTCACCAAGGTCAGGATTTGACATCTGTTTTGTTACATTTTGAGATTTCTAATCGTCGCAAATGGGTGAAAGATTCCCGCAGCGACGTTAAACTCCATATTCACTCACTCACTTGAGATTTCTATATTGTTGTTGTTGTTGTGTATGGGTGGAATATTCCCACTGTGACGTAAAACACTACTTCATTCATTATATGTGGGTGAAATATTCCTGCAGCGATGTTAATTATCACTTCACTCACTTGCATTTCAAAAAGCCTTTTCTTTTTTTAGTATTTTTTTTATATGCTCGAGTAGTTTGTCAGCCATTTGAGTCGTATTTTTATAGTCGGAACTAAATTATTTTCGGCTATTAATTATAGGCGTTCAAACTATTAGAAGGTTTGTGGTGCAGTCGTAGAATGTCGGCCATTTTCGTAGTATTTTTATCATGGAAATAAAATTATTTTAGACTAGTAATTATGAGTTTTCAAACTATTAGAAGGTTCAATTTATTACAATAATTACGGTAATTTATATTTCCCCTTGTGTTTTTTTTACCCGGACAGGGTCGACCTTGTTGGACTGTGCGTACCGGGTACCGGTGAAAGACGACACACCGCTGATGGTAGTAGCGTACGTGATGGCGGGCGTGTGTGTGGTGTGCGTCCTGCCCCTCCTTATCTTGGTCATACAGTACCAGGTGCGTAAATGTCGCGACGGACACCAGCCCATGGACACGACGACCTCTGACACCGGCTCACTCATCCAGAGATGACGTCGGAGTGACGACGCAGAGTGATACAGAGTGAAATAGTTTATGTTGAGTGATGCAATGTGATATGGTGTGATGCAGAGTGATATGGTGTGATGCAGAGTGACATGGAGTGATACAACGTGAAATAGTTGAGGTTGAGTGATACATAGTGATGCAATGTGATACGGTGTGATGCAGAGTGACATGGAGTGATACAATGTGAAATAGTTGACGATGAGTTATATGGAGTGATGCAATGTGATATGGTGTGAGTGATATGAGTGAAATAGTTGAGGTTGAGTGATGCAGAGTGATGCAATGTGATACGGTGTGATGCAGAGTGACATGGAGTGATACTAAGTGAAATAGTTGAAATTGAATGAAACCAAGTGATGCAATGTCACATGGTGATGCAAAGTGATACGAAGTGATGCAATCTGGTCTGACCCAGAGATTGTGAAACGTTTTTAGCACAATTTCATGCTCAAGCTAAAATTTTATTTTGGGGAATTTGTGAATAAATCATATCACAAAATAATCTTCGAATTGAGCATGAAATTGAACTTTAAAAAGTTCCGTAATCTCCGGACCTGGTGTGATGCGGAGTGATGTAATTAAACTCGAGTAACATGTAGTAACACAGTGATGCAGACCAGTCCCATGCAGGGTCTTTATAAGACAGGGTCTTTATAAGACCACATATCGTCAAATCTTTATTTAGTCTTTGTGATATCAAGTGCTTCCGAAATCTTAGCCTAAGAAACTTACTGTTTTTGTATCTGTTTTTGTTGCGTTTCCATGTTTTAAGTTTGGAATATCTTGTTCAAATTTTGGAAGTAGCCATAATCAATGTTGTGTATCATTTATAGCTGTAATCGGACGCATTAGCCATGTTAGACTGGGCAAGTTTGGAGGCATACATACACGGTTTATTGATGTGTTTACATGGTCAAACATATTGTACTGAAAGTATCCGGTAGTTGCCAGTTTTCACCACCATAAGAAAGTTTGTGTCACTACTTATTGTCGACAAGAATAATATTAATTCTGATTATATCCATTGTGTAGACATATCAAATGTACATACTTTTAGGTAAAATATGTTTGACCATGAAATGTGTTAGTAAACCGTGATTATTTGCCTTTAGTAGTTGGTAATTGATACCCATTGATGCCATTTGAACGGTAATCATTATCAAACTATGTGCCTTCAGGGAAATGGGTCCAATCGAGATATTTGCATTAACCCAAGAGTGTGGGTCCATAGCTCTTGGTGGTGTGGGCAAACAGCCTTTAGAAATATGGATCCACAGCTTTTGTGGATCCATAACCCTTAACAGTGTGGGGCTACAGCCTTTAGCAATGTGGGTCCATAGCTTGTAGCACTGTAGCAGTGTGGGTCCATAGTTTGTAGCATTGTAGCAGTATGGGTTAATTGCCCTTAGCAGTGTGGGTACATAGCTCCTGGTAGTGTGGGTCCATAGCCCTTAGCAGTGTGGGTCCATATCCCCTGGTAGTGTGGGTCAATAGCCAGCCCTTAGCAGAGTGGGTACAGAGCTCCTGACAGTGTGGGTTAATTGCCCTTAGCAGAGTGGGTAGCTAGTTCTTGGTAGTGTGGGTCCATAGCCTGTAGCAGTGTGGGTCCACAGATTTTATCAGTGTGGGTCCATATCTCCTGATAGTGTGAGTCCATATCCCCTGGTAGTGTGGGTTCATAGCCCTTAACCCAGCAGTGTGGGTCATAGGAGGTCAAAGTTAAATCTTTACCAGCAGGTGTACTCCTATACAAATATTATATGTCTTTCCACTTCACAAATTCCAAAATGTACCTGGTGAGAGTTTTGTTACACAATGTCTGCTGTACATACTGTGCTGAACTGTGTCTTAATACTATGCCAAATACTGTGTGCAATTTCATTGTGGTGGCCATTTTTCATGTTAATGGAAGCAAGTTTGTAAGGCTCAATGCTTATATGAATTACATGTAATGAAAGTACGGTAAGTTTGTCAGATGTGATGAAGCTTGTTTATATGTATTTTTAGTGTAAACTCGATGCCAAAAATTGTAATACAAGTTGTATTTGTGGGATGCGGTTTTAGTACTTTTACATACTTTAATGCTACAAGGGATCATTCATCGGCCAATTCTTTGCAGCGTACATGGAATAACTGCCTTCTCCTTGGTGGAGAATGTTGACACTTGTCATGGAAGTTGTGCAATGTCTGTATGCACTTTGTGTTCACAGTGCATGTGTTCAGTTGTCTCCCTTGTTCACTGGTCATGGTGTGTATGGAGGGATTTTATGTGCACGTGTGTTCAGTTACCTCCCTTTAGTTCATGAGCAATGGCGGATGCTGTTCACCCCCATTCCACAGTAAAGATTGGTAGATGCCGCATAGTCACTGAAAGTGGTCCGTAAATAATTGATACATTTTGTTTCTTGACACACATGTATACCAAATTGAATAACTCTTTTATTATTTAAAAAAAATATGTAATTGGTGGTTTAAATACCATATTTGGAGCTAGTGGTGGTTTAAATACCATATTTGGAGGTAGTGGGAGTGCAATGGTAGAACATTTGGACTTAGGGGCCAAAGTCTGTCCCGAGAGTTAGCAATGCATCCTTGGTTTGTCAGTATCAGCCAGGGCTTGCAAATTTACTGCAATGTTTAGCGCTACTTATCTTGTGGGTTTCTTCCTGTCTTAAACTGATAGGCAGTGATTGTGAAAGATCTTTGAAAGCGACTTTAATATTATAATACATAAAAATATATTGCTTATTGATATAATTGGTTTCCTTGTTCTTCTATTAAGTTGCATAAAATAATAGATAGTGTTTTGCTTGCTATTAAAAAAAATATACCATGTCTAATCCTCAGAAATGTCACGAAGGCATGGTTTTTTATGTCACTAATTTCTAAAAAACTTGTGACTATTTTTGAGTTTTCTCTTGACATTTATTTAAATATATGTACATGTACACTCAAAAGTGATTTAAAATTGTCTCTTACTTTTTTTCTACCACAAAGTGCATAATATTTACAATGCATGTGCTTTTTATTACTTGTAATAATGTTATTCTATTGTATATGTCTCTATGGGAAAGGACAATGTATTTGCCTAGTTACATGGGATGGGGGTGGGGGGTGGTTAGATATAGTTTTATTGTTTATCATGTATATGTGATATACAGTTTATCTATGCAAGTCTATGTACGTACATGTATGTTGTAAACACATTTGTAAATACATGAAGTGTGTGACTAAAATGCAACTCTTAAATCTAAATTTAATATGCTATATGTTCTGCAATTCCATTGTTCATGATATTTTTTTAATACTTCTGCACACAAGATAACAACTTTGTTATTTTCTTGTTTATTGGTTTGAATAACTCATGGCATAACATAAATAAAAACGCTGTGAATTTCAACAAGTTCTGTTAACTTGAATGTATTATGAACATTTTGTCCAATTACTTTGCTGTATACATGTTGATGGTCATTGACTTTCAATTTTGCATATTTGTAAAGCCATAGTTATTTGATTCCCTGGTTTGCAGAATTTCTGTAATCATTTTGGCTCCGTTGTTATAAACATCTTAGTGGATATATCTATGAAAATATACAGAAATATTATTGTTATTAACACCAGTACACATTAATTGTTCGGATTTGAACACTGACTTTCAAAGTGATTGTTATAAATTACCAGTCAGCAATCAAATTGTGTCCTGTCGTCACCTATGGGTGAAAGATTCCCGCTGTGACGTAAAACAATAATTCACTCAACCCTTCCTTGCCTGTAGTTGTTCATGTTCAACGATGGTAAGGGCGACTTGTTCCTTTACCATTTGTTATTGTTTCAAAGTGGACAACATCGGGTCAATAAAGCTGTAAAGTGGGGAATCTAATAACTACGAACTAACTATGGATCTCTCAAAAGATTTCAATATTTATGTCGGGTACTGGTTACAGGAATATGTCACATCAATCATATTTAAAGTGTTCTGTGCTTCATAAGCCCATTAAGCCCAGCTCACAAGGCAAGGAAAAAAGTGTTTAGCTAAATAAAAACGTGTTTTTGGTGATTTTCCCCTGCCGTGTGTGTGGTCACTAGCTCATTATTTATTGAAACCCGAAATATGTTTCTTGTTTAGCTAAAAACTTTATTTTTTCTGTTTGTGTTGGGCTTTAACTATATATTACAGCAGGACATCCAACTATACTACTCAAAATTTGTTAGGGACACACTATCCAATGTGCAGTAATACATGTATTTCTCTTGTCATAACACCTGTCGTGTAATTCCATCGAATGTGATATTTTAATTGATAAATTTCGTACATGTATTTTACATTTGTTTTGAAAAGAGTGTAAATGATATCCCGGATATGAAAACAAATACATATGCTATCTTTTATAATGAATGATATTCATTGACAATAAATGTAATTGTATTGTTAATGTAGAATATTGTGTGTTTTATCATGGTATAGCATTTACATCATAACAGTGTATACAACTCTAACTGCCAGACATGAGGACAGGTAAATCTGAGAAGTTACCCATCCACACTAAGCTATGTTGGCCAGCGATTGATTATATACATCTAATACATCTAATAAAACAAACAAACAAACAAAAAATAAATGTGGGCGTGCACGGCTAAAATGTAACCAGTCCTTGCTGAAAATAACCTGTCGTGGGCATGCGGACAGGCTATATTTTGAACACTGATCATAATCATAAATATGTGTGGAGATGTTGAGTTGATGTATGCCAGTTGTGCATAAGGACTTGTATCATCTTCCAAAAAACATCTGTCAAAGGCAATAGTGTATCATCATTTTCCAATGATGAATCATGATGTTCGTCACGTATGGGCGAAAGATTCCTGCTGTGATGTAAAACAATAATTCACTCGCTCCAAAGACGATGGTATCATCACTTTCCAAAGAGAATGGTAGCATATTCTTCCAACGACGATGTTATCATCTTCCAAAGACAATGCTATCATCTTTTTCCAAAAATGGTACCATCATCTTCAAAAGAGGATATTATAATCTTCTTCCAAAGGCAATGGTATACTCTTTTTCCCACTCCAAAAATGGTATCAGCGTCTTCCAAACACAGTATAATAATTTCCCAAAGACAACAGTAACATATTTTTCAAAGACAATGGTATCATATTTTTCCAAAGACAATGGTAGCATATGTCTCCAAAAACTGTACCATCATCTTCCAAAGACAACGGTATAATCTTCCAAACACAGTTGCCATCATGTTCAAAAGACAATGTAAGCACCATCTTCCAAAGATCATGTATGGGTGAAACATTACCGCTGTGACGTAAAACAACAAATCACTCACTCACTCTTCATAAGAAAATGGTAACATTTTCCAAAGACAACTGTAGAATCTTCTTCCAGAGACACTGGTATTATCATCTTCCGAAGGCATTTGTAGAATAATCTTTCAAAGATAGTATATTCTTCTGTAGACTATGATAGCAACTTCTTCTAAAGACAATTACATCATCATCATCTTCCAAAGAGAATAGCATCTTCTAAAGACAATGGTATCACCATCTTCCAAAGAGAATAGCATCTTCTTCTAAAGACAATGGTATCACCATCTTCCAAAGAGAATAGCATCTTCTTTTAAAGACAATGGTATCATCATCTTCCAACGAAAGTAGCATCTTCTTCGAAAGACTACGATAGCATTTTCTTATGATAGTATTACCACCTTCAGAAGACAGTAGCATTTTCTTCTATAAACTATGATAGCATCTTCTAAAGACAATGGTATCATCTTCCAAACAGTAGTATCTTCTTCTAAATGTTACGATAAAATCTTCTAAAGACAATGGTATTATCATCTTCCGTAGACAATGGTAACATCATCTTCCAAAATACAGTAGCACCTTCTTCCAAAGACTACGATGCATTAATTAATATGC
This sequence comes from Lepetodrilus elevatus, assembly GCA_034780755.1. Taxonomy (NCBI): domain Eukaryota; kingdom Metazoa; phylum Mollusca; class Gastropoda; order Lepetellida; family Lepetodrilidae; genus Lepetodrilus; species Lepetodrilus elevatus. The sequence goes on along the minus strand of JAVCKZ010054682.1, from coordinate 3,309 downwards.
AGTTACATCACGAACAAAGCCCCCGTTCCTCAGAACGACGGTAGCCCTTCGTGGATCGTAACTCTTATGTTAACGTACGAGAGTTGCGATTCCTAGAGATGCGATTCCTAGAGATGTGATTCCTAGAGATGCGATCATTCTGTAAAACAGGCCCCAGAACAACAACTCGATTTTAGAAAATAATGACATTTATTTGATTGTTTAAAGCCTCGTCACTATCACATTGTTAGGTCAGATCATTTAGTTTGCAGCACGACCCAAATACAGTTATCACAGACACGTAGTAGTTATATTTATGACAAATACCATACCAGCTTTGAGTGGAGCTAATGACCTCCCCTGATTTTACAAAGCAGGGCATTCTAACGGCAAAATAAAATATATATATCGTATTATCATGATTATACCCACTTGAAACACGTCCGATGACGACCTGATAGAAAATAATGTTCGACATAAATTGCGGATATGTGTATCGTTCACTAGACATGGAATACTTATGCTACGATTCATGTTCTATTTACAGTATACAGCATTCAAGTGTTATCCCGATAGTCCTTTCAAAGACATTTCGTGGAGAGAAAAAAATCGAAGTTATCTTTAAAGATTTATTTTTACATTTCTTTGAAAAGTTGTTACTTTAGCTTCTTTCAATGGCAATAGAATTGCCAATGTTTTAAAATTATGTATTTCTTTGTTTAATAAAGTTCGAAAGTATCCCAACGAAACGTCTTTGACAAGGACTAATTCAAGTATGCCGTTGCCGTTGGCCACACACGATGGTGCATGTCCGATTTTGATTTAAGTCATTTTGTTTGAAGATGATTCCTACATGTAAATGACAAAGCACTACGCCTAATGACACAGGCACATACAAATGGTCAAACATCAATCTTGCAAATTCGCAGTTACCATGGTTACTGCAGATCTCTTTGCCAACACAGGCAGGTAGTGAATGGAATACACCGGGTAATACATCTCTATTTGAACGTGTGTAATCACATTAAACGAAATGTAGGTGATATCATGTGTAGGCCTACCTAGCATGAGTGCATATGTTTTACGTGAACCGCTACTTTTATGTAAAATGACAAGTAGATGGAAATTAGTGTATACAACGACATTCGTGCAACGTGAATAGGTTATGGTATTGGATTATTTACTAATACTATTTATACTGTTTGTGTACGTTTAGTGAAGCTCTCGTACAATATGTATGTCATGTAAATTTCTCAACTCGTTGCGCCCCGCCCCCATGTCAATCATTATGTTATTTCGAGTTTATGCTTTGTATCACTATCACATTAATAACCAAAGATCCAGTTATCATAGATTTCATTAAAATCCCTAGATAAAATACAAACATGATTATTGCACAATGTTCTGGCTATTTGAAGTGTTAAAATGGCCACAATGTCGCTTCCTATAATGATGGGTACAGATATAAGCAAAAACTGAGAGAGAAAAAAGGACGAAACGCTGACTGTGACAGAATGGCGAACATATTACACAATCTACTGGTAGACGATCATGATTTGTAAAATGAAAAAATAATTCTCACCTGTATATAGGTGCGAAGATTTCAATATTTACAAATATGTCTCATGCATTTATATACATGTATTTAAGCGAGTCCAATGAGAAGTGGGAAGCTTTCCGGCGCAGAAATATCGTCACACGATTACAATTTATACCGGCTACTCAATGGATTAGCGAAAAACGTTTCTATCTTTAATAAAACATGTTCTACTTTCGTTTTTAACTTATTTTAGAAAAAAATGCATATTGCACACGCAGCATTAGCACGCATGGAGTTATAGAAACAGATAATATATTTTAAGTTGGAAAGTACAGTTTAATTCTTGAACTAAACCACTAATTATAATGTATAATAAACCAATAACGTTGTAGATAGCGGTCATGTAGTCATTTTGTTTAGATTATTGGACTCCGGAAAGCACAGTTAAAAACGTTTTAATATAATTCCCCATGATCCAAGGGAAAATTGTTGGATGTAGACATGCCGAGTGAAAATGTATAAATCAATTCTTTTGGGGAAGAAAAAGGTATCGAAATCTATTATTGAACGCCTATAGTAATCCCTTATGTGAAGCTTTTCTAGCCATAAGCTTTGAATATACTGCGTTGCTACTCAGACGCCTTTAACCCTCTTCCTGCTGAATTAGGCACAGGCATCTCCGGTTTCCTTCAGCATGGAGAGAATTAAAGAAACGTTTATTGTACAGAAATAAGTATTTATACACAATATTTATGTGGTTTAACTTAAGACGTAAATTTGAATATTGGGTACCATATTGTGCCATTGGAGCGAAATTATTATTATTTAAAAAAAATAGAAATTTCATTGGAGCGAAATACTAAATAAAAGAAAATATCCCAGGCCTTGTATTAGAAAGCATTCTAAATGTAGAATTATCGATTTTGCAATTTGCATTCTATGAGTTTTCTAAGTTGAACTAAATTCCAACAAGAACTAACTTTTAAAAAGTAGTTATTTTTTATTTATTTTAAGGTAAACATATATATTTGCATGCAAACGAACTATGTAAACGGAACATTTCTATCACGAGAAATAAGCAATAAACATAATTATACCCATTAACTGTAAAAAAAAAAAAAAATATGGTTTCTCGTTTTATTTCTTTCGTTATTCCATTATTGTTCCTATAATATTCAGATAGCTAATTTATAAATGTATTGCTTGTATTTGCATTGGGTAGATGCATGCTTTTGATATTACGTTTTTAATACCGTATTACTACTGTTCATAATAAAATATAGATAATGTATATGACTTTTTAAACTTTCATATTACATTATTTATGACTTTTTAGATACTAGTATTTTAAATACTGACTTTCTATATTTGATTTTCAATGCTAGTTTGTTTTGATTTCAAATACATTTTCCAGTGTTAATTATACAACCATACATATCCTTCACATTCACAATATGACATATATAGTTATCCTAGCTCGTAATTTGCGAATTCATTTTGGTAATTATTATTAAGATAACATTGAATGGTAGAAAATGGAGGTAGGTTTGAATAAATGAAATTATTGATAATCATAGGTCGTGTCTATATTAAGTTTAGATTCCATATTGAAAAGATAGTACCTGGAACGACTTACTCTTTGACGTCTTTGCCTTGACCAAACGTGCTGCTATACACTTGACATAATTTACTATTTACATGCATACTGACCAGATTCTGGTGTGTGTGTGTGTGTGTGTGTGTGTGTGTGTGTGTGTGTGTGTGTGTGTGTGTGTGTGTGTGTGTGTGTG
>JAVCKZ010054671.1:0-16840 GCA_034780755.1 Lepetodrilus elevatus | reverse complement strand
TATTTTAGGGGGGCGAATATTTTAAGGGGGAGGTTTTATTTCGTGGGTGGGGGCGATTATAATTGAAGGGGGGCGATAATATTTCGAAATATATTCGCCGGAGGGCGAACAATTTGAGGGGGCGAAAATATTTCGTGACACCGGCAACGGGCCTTTCAATTGCATAGTAAAGTTGCACAATTTGGACATTATGCTGGCAAGAAAATACGTTTTTAAAATCATCTTTGATATATGCCTCCTCCAGGCAGTGATATTCTACAGTTCTATTGTGAACTATCGACGTTATATAATATCACAAAGAGGATAGCATTTTAAATTTACCTTGAAAGAAAATCTCATCAAGACGAGACATAAAATATGAATAATAGATGCTGTGTTTCATCCACTGGTCCCTATAGTAACCTGGCTGTCTGTCATTCAAGTGACTGTCTCAGTATATATACACACATCAGCAACGTGAGTCTGTAAACTGTAATAAACACTTACGACGGACGTTCAGATTTCTGGAACCGTTTGATGTGTCCGCGTGTTATCAGACGACCCTCAGCAAAGAGAGCAATTGAGCAGGAATCAATGGACATTGGTCTTCAAAGAGCGTTCACGAGCAAGCTGAGTCACGAAGAGCGTTATCTGATGATGCACAGTCTCTGTACAAAACGATTCCAGTTTTTACCACGCGGCTATTTTTGTATAATAGTAATAATAAGTGATCAATTACAAGCTGCTATAACGTCTACGTTCTGCCTCTGCTTACCATTGACATTTGTGTCTACGCTTCTCTGGTCAGCGTGACTGAATGTGACATTATTTGTGCATACTGTAAACCACTAAATGAATGCAAGGATGATATTAATGCGACCAGAGGCAGTGTATGGTCGTATTTAATTGATGCGCGGTAAACAAGTTCAGAAACAGAAATATACACTTAATAGTATTCTATGACCATATATGGTATTAATTTTTAGTGTCATTTGCTTTAGATGTATTTTGTCCAATTCATGTGATGTGATGTTCTCAATATTCTTCATCCACGATGGCATCACGCCACGGTCTTGTTACGTATGCAATAGCTTCTGGAACATATCACCTGGACCTTTACTCAGTCTCAGATATTTTGTTGAAGATATAATAGATAGATCTACAAGTGAAATACTCCTGAAAGCGGATCCATACCTCAATTTAAAAAAAATATATGAATAAATAAAAATAATAAAAATATGCGTTTTCAGACAAGGAAGTATCATCATCCACGCCTAAAGATTCAGTGTATCAACAGTTGGCCATTGCATGCACACTAATGCCGAGGACTGTCTTGTCGCTCCAACACCGAGAACGTCATTCGCTGTAATGTGTATTCGAAACGGTAGGTTTTGTATAAGGGAATAACATGTCGCTAGCGAATATAATCGTCCTTGACAGCTCGTAGACAGAATCCGTGGAGTATTACCTGGTTGTCCCAATGGTATTCTATGTCTGGCTCCATATTTGTGGACTTTACATTAACGGTGTAGCGTGGAAGCTGTCAATACATGGATCCATCACTGAATGGTCAACGCCTGAATCACTGGTCGAATCTGAACAACATGGTCATACCCTATAAGAAGGATCTATTTTCCATTAATCTCATAAACCTATTAGAACAATAGATGTCTGCAGAACACATTTGTCACTCGTGTCTAACACAACACAGGGGCAGGATACCATACCATAATCCATAATTTGCTTAGGGCTTATATAGGTATGGACATGCCGTTACCAGATCTTAATTACGAAAATATGTAACTAGATCTGCACATCCGAAGTCATTAGTAGGCTTCAATTAGGCTTAGCGGTGAATGGCTACGAATATGGGAATATTCTCTACAAGGCATCTTCTAAAAGTGATGACTGACATATAGGTAATTGGAGCATCTAAAGCATACCCAATACATAATTTACTGAGTATATATGTTTTTCGACAAACTTATTCTATTCTTGTTTTTGCAGCACAACAAAAAGGTTAGGTCTCCTGATAGTAGATTCTAAAAATAAACCAGGATATTCGAGGTGAAAAAAAGTCCTATTAGGATTGTATCTCAGGAATTGGACACCTAATTATTATTATTATTATTAGTAGTAGTAGTATTAGTATTAGTAGTAGTAGTAGTAGTAATAATAATAATGGTAGTAGTAGTAGTAATCATATTATTACTAGTCTACTACTACTACTACTACTACTACTACTACTACTACTACTACTACTACTACTACTACTACTACTACTACTACTACTAGCAGCAGCAGTATATTGTATACATGGCTGTACATTATAGAACATGAGCATGTTAATACTAACGTACGAGTATGCACACATCAATAACTCAAACCGATGTAGTCATAAATCATTTAACAAAGCATCATATTTTATTTGTATAAATCGGCTCTGGAATGTATGCCTTTAACGCTACCTCCTATAAATTACACGTACCATTAGACAAACGCTATTAGGAAACAAATACGCTGTGCAAATATGTACAAGAAATATCTCACTTCATCTACCTTGTCATAAACATTCATAAATCCTATAACTGCATTAGCAATGGCTATTTGAACACAGAATTGGCCTTTTCAGTGCGGCTGTTCTATATTTGTGTAGGTTTTATTACTGTTTTCTCTAGCAATATTACTGTCTCCAAGATCCCATGTTAATGTACGTTGACTTATTACAATGATGGTGTGCTTGGACATGGTATTTGCATGTATAATTCAATTAACGTTATGATCATGAACATTCATTGTATGTTTATGTTGTCTGGTATATCAGACTACATAATGAAATATAAAACATGATTAATTACACACAATACAATTAAAGTAATGAAATTGCTTATGATGTTGCTTATGATGTTGGTAGCTTGGAAAACAATTGGCTGTGTGTGGATTAAACTATTATAATATTTTCATTTCACTGGTGATGATGATGATGATGATGATGATGATAATAATAATAATAATGACTAATTATAATGTCCCAAATCTATCCGTAAGGCATGCTCAAACACCCACTATTATCCCCGGTCAATGGATCAGTGTGCACTCAGTGTTCCTTCTCAACACCCCAGGGAGTATACAACCCAAGCTGCCGTTTCCAGCGCTACAAGGTTACCATTCACATGACAATGTCATCATACCGCTATATGCATTGCAATAACAAATTACACTAATTTAAACTTAGTATACGGTAGTTTGTTTTGCGAAGAATTCCAGCAGGATATGTACGAGTTTTACATCTAAACAAGAAACATCACGGCTGATGCTGACGAACACATGGCTGTATTGTAAATGCTATTCCGAGTCAACACAACCAAGATGACCATAGGGCCTATTCTCGAAACGTACTTCTTAACATAAGAACAGTTCGTAGCCATACTATAAAGAATCGCTAAGATTGTCTTACAATCGTAAGAACGTTTCGAGAATAGGCTCCCAGAATTTTACGCCTAAGAAAAACATTAATTTCGACTTTCCGCAGATCACTGCCGCTAAAATGCAACAGGACGCAAAAGTCAAGCATGATTCACCTAGGTTATACGATCAAACATTACAATTTAGAATTCATTTCGAGCTCCACTTCAAATATCGTGAAATACGTCCATTCATCTTCAATAATCAATGAGTAGCAACACTCCAAATAGAAACGGACTCGAGAATATAAAATACGTTACAGAAAATGATAAATCATGACAGTCTAATGAATAATGTGCATACCCTACAGCCACAATACTATACTGTCTGGAAAGTTTAGTGTTTACCATTCGTCTACCGGAGACGAGTACTGAGTATGCATCACCTCAATACACGCTGTTACTCGTATGTAAGATGTTACATGATATAAGAAATTTCTAATGCTATTATGTACATCGATTCAAAGGAAATGCGTTGAAAATTTCTAATAGGTCCTCGGGTGCAATTCGTTGTCTACTATTATGATCTAGCATTGCAAAGTACGTTCTTATGTAAATGATGACGTACGCACGTTCCAGATCACAGATTGTTCAGTGCTATAGGTTTAATTGCAAATGGCGTATACACATTCCAGATCGCTCTCTTGTTGGTTAGCATCACCAGACTAAAACCCCAACGTATTTGTAGTTTAAGCCAATTGTCAGTCAGTGGCAAACGTGTCTGGGGGCGATTTTACTGAACTATTTGTAGCAGTATCGTATTGAGATGTCTTGGATGTCTTCAAGAGCCAGTTTACAATAGGGAATGCTATTACTAGTGCAGTGTATTTGTTATTTTCTTCTTCTTGAATGTTTCAAATGAAAAGTGTTTTAAATGAAAGTTTGCATAGAACATGGATGTTGTTACTATGAGTTGTAATGTTTTGGCTTGAAATTATCAGCTCGTATTGATTATTGTCCAACCTCTAATGAACACATTGCAAGCCATTGTAGTACAGCGTACTATATTATATAGGAATGGCTTCCTGTACAAGATTATGATTTAATGGCAATCAGAGAACAACAGCGGCTAACGTAAGGAATGTTCTTCAGTATTGCAATAATACCAAGATTGAAGTAAATTTTCAATTTTTGATTGGACAAGTTCGCGGGTTTGGAAATCTGTGTTGCTTTTACCCAATCCCATGACAATTGTGTTCAATAAAATATTTAAAAACTAATGTGAAAACATTTCCCGTTGTTGTAATGGGTAGCGTTTCTATCTAAATTGGTTTCGATTTTTCATCTTTCAGGAAATTGAAATTTGCAATACAATATTTTATTGAAACAAAGTGCTTCAAATTTAGGGAAATAGGAATTATAAGTCTGACAATTCAGAGTCCACTGTAAATATCTCTAATACACGTTGGGTGCCATTATTTTAGGCCTATACCGATCCTGGGATTCGAAGTGATGTTGCTGGATTGCGAGTCAAACGCTCTGTACACCGACTGAGCTAAAGGGGTAATCACGTTGGCCGAGACCAGTAGAAGCGTATTACTGGCATCCTTTACCTTATTCCTAATAATCATATCATTAGTAATGTGTCTTGTAAATATGTCTAATAATCATATACTAATGTATACATTCCAAATAAATCAAATATTAAAGTTCATTGTAAAATGAAACTTCCAAACATTATCTGATAATATTTTTTATTTAATATAAAATATACTATAATTCGTGTTAGTGTTATAGTTGGTAATTGTATTTTATGTAATACTATCAGTAATTCAATTCCGAGTCTTGGAATTGCTTGAAACCCCAATCGACGGAGGATCCCATACAGACCTATGCTGGCGGTATTGGTCATGACCATGATATCCGCCATTACTGAGATCAGCGTCAAGTTTGAGGTGACCCGGTGGACTAGCAAATCGTCGTCTTCGTATAATAATTGTCCAATGTAAAATTTGGTCTGGAGATGTCGATAAGTTAATCATTCGCCCACATTGTCTGGGTCTGAATTTCGAGAATAATATGGAAAATTAATTACTTCCTCAGTTTGAAGATTAATTGTTCGTGACTTTCTCTGATTCGTTCTCTGTTTCTGTAGTTTTAATAATAATACTAATAATAAATACTAGTAGTAGTACTACTACTACTACTGCTACTACTTCTACTACTATTACTACTACTACTACTACTACTACTACTACTACTACTACTACTACTACTACAACTATTACTACTGCTACTAATACTACTACTAATAATAATAATGCGCACATTTTCACCGCGCCAATGTATGCTCATGTATGTTCATGTTACAAAATAAAATAATAAAAATGGTTTGCGGAACCAGAGGTCGATGGTTTCCCCAGAGTATTTCGGTGATCTGTATCCAGAGGGAGGAAATGTAGCAACAACCATGCGCTAATATATGAATCAGGAGCCACAGTTTATACGGATGAACTAAGGACGACATTCATACATCTCAATCATCCACACATATAAATGGGCGATTGACCATGCACAAGTATGTGTACACACCTGTTGGTTAATTTCCCACGCTTCAACATGAATATGTAATGATTTCTGACGATCGAAGAGCTTTCCCAAATGTTTTCTTTGTTCGTGAACCGTTGTCAAACAAGCAATGTCTTTGACGTATACGTGTCTGTGAATAACGAAGAGATCGTGGGCAGTTCGCTAGTTGGCAAACTAATACTTACAGTAGACGGGACGGTGCCATTTAACAATGCGCTTTGTATTGGGGTCAGAGAACCAGTCGTACCTCAGGTTGTTACAACGCTCCTTGTTGTTGATTTATTTATGAGCATCCACGTCAAGTTCCATGGCCTGGATACCTAACCTTTTTCCCTCTGTGCTTCATCTACATCACATGTTATATGCCGTAGATATATGCTATAATAGTAAGGAAGAACGTCTAGGGAGTAGAAAAGTATCTCAAATTCGTGACTAGTAAAGAAGACTGCAAACTGGATTCCGTATCGTATTCCGTTGACCTCATCAGGAAGTTGCCTCAATACCCACGATAACATTCTGGTTGATGAACCATGCTATATGAAATGATAAATACGTAATGCGGTGCGAGTATTAACTACAAGGTATTGACTACACATACACTACACAGAACCGCAGATCTCGACACGCTGCCAGCAGTAAGATGACCCCAGAGGCTGCACCTGGCAATATCCAGACATGCGACCAGACATCCACAGAACTGCTCCAATAAACCCTACTCCACTGAGCTTATTCTTCCACTGAATTAAGCTCCAACGCATTTGTGGAACAATAGCCAGACATCTTTTAAGCACAAGGACACACTATTGTTCTGGAATTTGCGATGGCCAACACAAAGAGGCTTCACTTGAATCACAAATACCAGCGTAGAGATTTCAATACGCCAACGACGCCCAATCAATTACGCACGGTTGTTATTTTCCAGGTTGCCATGCAGTGCCATTGTAAATTCCATTCAGGAAATTAGTAACCCCTGCTGGTGTGAATTTAGGTGTCAATAGGTGTTAATGTTGTTTAAAACTCCGGACATCCTGCATATTTTTATACTTATAAACATTGGCATACGCTGGCTTGCTTTTCACGAAAGGGTGGCTTGATTTCCACGAAAGGGTCGTTCTGTACTCAAGGCGTAAATAAGAGCTATTGCTATATCATGGCATGAAACTAGATTTACGTCCTTACTTCCGGTACGACCTTTCCGTGAAAACCATACTAAGTTCTGATATAAAGATTTCTTTTAGTACAATATTATATCATGCTGAAATCAAATCTGTTGTGATTATATATCCCCTATAACATTTGAGCTTTAGCATTCATGAAATCATGCTCAAAGGGTTTCGTAAATCTCTGGGCCAGGGTATTGTTTCTCGAAGGTTTCATATAAAGTATACGATAATACGAGACCATTATATACGGACTCTCGTAGATATCTCTAATACATGAGGGTCGGGTACTTACGGGAGCGCTGTGGTCTCATATAGTAGATATGAGAGCTTCCAGAAACGATACCCTTGGGTTGTTCAGAAACACATATCTGAGCCTGGACATCAATTGGGCATGATATATTACATCTTTTTAATTGTATATTACCATCGAGCAAGAACACGAACATATATCAATAACTACTGGTTTTCTGGGTCACATCCTACACAAGACTGGTCATTAGTGAGCGATATTTAATATTCCATTTACTCAATTAGTGGGGAATAAAGGCGATTGACGTGTTGGTACCCGATGATCAATAACACATACGTTGATGTCCTCGGTCGTCTTGTATAGAATCTTCTCTGGTTGGAATTACGATCTGATTCAATGAAATCGATGGACATCTAAGAACTTTACAGTAATGAATCCGAAGAAGGTAAATCTTGGAACTATGAGGTTAATTAAAGGCTGGCAATGGAGGTTGCAATCTGAAAGGATGCAATTCTGAAGGTGAATAATTGGAGGATTAAGAACAAATGTTCATCCGTGTCAACATGCACTCACGACTGACATCTGTATGCATGGTATCCTTGTAGTATCATTGTTGCATATTGTGTGTGTCCTGTCACGTCCAAAATAATATCGAAAGACTGTTTAAAATCCTCTGGTGTCCTGCAGTGTATCGTTTCTCAAAGCTCTCATATCTACTACGAGACCATAAATACTCTCGTAGCCATCTCTAATACATGGGGAGTGTGCACCTACGAGCGCGCTATGGTCTTATAGTGAATATGAGAGCTTCGAGAAATGATACCCTGGAGGTTTCTTGTGCATATAAACCACTAATACCGGTATGTTGGAATTTGACGTCACGTGTCGCTATGCATGATTTACTAGCCAGTGATTGGTTGTAAATGGTAATTCCACTTTATTTGACAAGTACAACATATAGCACTTCAAATAAATCCAGTTTTATTCCCAAGAGTTCTAATTTCTTAATGTGTAAGGCTAAAAGTTGAATGACAGCTTAGTTCAGATGAACTGGGGAGATTCACTGCGTTTCTATAGTGTTGTGATATCACTTCCTGTCTGGCAATTTCAAGCCAGACAAGCTGTGTATATGTCTTGATTTCAATTCTACTAGAGAAGTGAACTTTGCAATAAGGTATGTTTGTTGGTATTTGACTCAATGGTTCAATAGTTATGCTGAAATATGTTAACACCGTTGCCTATGAGATTTTATTTGTTGGTTTATAACCTATAAAGGAAACTTCCAAGACACCCAATGTGAACGTGTCTACCGGTACTAGTAACTAGGATTCGGACATCTTCTGTAAATAGTTCACGGAGGTTATACGTAGGCATGATGGCCGGAGGAATCCGCATAAATGATCTTCGATATTTTTTTGGTTGTGCATCTACGAGGTATCTAGGACAAGTGTGTGGTATCTGCAAGGTATTTGTGAGAAGAAGTGATGAAGGTATCTCTGAATGTTTCTCCAGGTCAGAGGTCAGTGAGAAGTATGTCCAGTCGCTGACCTGTCCCTCATAGGAGATTTCCATATCTGATTTCGTTTCCATAAGTATCTGTTTCCTCCAAAATGTCAACATATAAATGATATTCCAGTGAGCTAGTGCCATAAAAACCCGTGGAATAATCTTGCAATAATATTGAATATGGATTTAAGCAGCAATTCAACCAATCAACCAAACAACTACCTCTTATATTCTTAGGCATATATACAACGGTCAATTTGATATATATATATTTATATATATATTGTTCAGATGCAGAAACCTTCTAAATATATAAATGAATAGTTATTTATTATTTGTAAAATATATTAGTCTGGCCATTCATTATAAAAGATTAAATATTTTAGAAGCAATTGAAAATACGGTTATTTACTGTTGTACCGGTATTCTTTGTAATTGATCCACTTTTGCCTTATAAAGGTTCCACGTTGTCTATACTATAGTATTATCTAATTATGCTATCACATTGCAGTGGCCTGTCAACGTTATTCAATTATATTTTTTACAAATGTCGACAATTTGAGAAGATCGACGATCCACGCTTTGTCAGATTTTTCTAAAGAGGTTTTTATCTGTAAGATTCATTTCACTTTGTCTGTCTTAATAATTACTCCGTCATATTGTTCCTTCAAAAAAATAAATACAAGTACAAAATACAACTACTATATTCAAGAAACAGAACGTATGCATGTTAACAAGGAAAATAAACTGGTTTTCAGTAATCTCAGAATTCTATATTTTTAACTGATTTAATAGATTGCAACATGTGTCTCATCAACAGCACAACGACGACATTGGTAAAATGTATCTTTTATTCAAACATGTTCATAAAATATCATAGTTCAAGTAATTATTAACGACAACAAAATGGTGCATTAAATGCAAAGCTAACAGTAAAACTGTTTACGTATTATTTAATTTGTTAAGAAGGGGAACGTGCAAAGTATTGAACATATCATGCTAGCTATATAGAGGTACTGTAGCATAAACCATAGCATATACCGTATATTAGGGAACATCGGAAAACTTAATATGAGTTGAAAATAATGATTTTGAAAAATGCAACAGTTAATTGAACACATTTCATTCGTTCGTGTACATAATCACAAGTGTTGTCAGTATGACACATGCAGCATATTGTAGTCTACTTCATCGTACATCCTCCATATTCCGTATATATCTGATTCTAGTTCTATTTAGAACATGCATAAAGGTTGGTACTCATAAACAAGACCAATCCTTTTATATCACAAAATATGCATAAGAGATCTGAAAATTAATTATACAAAGTGGAATAACTGGCATTAAATAGACGCATGTTAAACAAAAACTTGAAGGAGGGTTATAATTCTAATAGTAAGGATAATGCAAAGATTTGAACACGTATTTATTCTTTACGATGTCATCGTATATTCACCCTGGTATAAACATTACTAGTACCCTATTCTGCAAATTATGTCATTAAAAATGTTTATTTCAGTGTTCACTTACATGTGGACACTCTCTGTTACGTTGTTCACAGAATATATTCCCAAATATGGTATTTAAAAAATCATAGGTTCAGCCAGTACGTGTAGGAATACGTATTATACTTTTCACTACGGGTCTGGAGGCCGTAGTGTTTTGTAGGAAAACGCAAAGCATGAAGCGAACAGACTGGACGCATGCGCAAATAGATTTCCTGTAATTTTCCTACTAACCCGTTCAAGATAGAATACATGCAATACACTACGCTTCAATTATTGTATTCTATCTTGAACGCACCTCTGTGTACCTGTACACGCACCTCTGTGTACCTGTACACGCACCTCTGTGTACCTGTACACGCACCTCTGTGTACTTGTACAGTGTGTACACGCACCAGTGCTAGGACTCATGCTGTTCCCTACTGTCAGTTGTTGCCTACCGGTATGTATTGTACAGTAGACCTCGTATATAACGTACTCATTGCAAAGTCGGGACCGGGACTTCAGATTCAGTACATTATAGGCGAGTGTCCAGTTTATCCGAGGCCGGAATATATGCGAGGTCTACTGTATATTGAATATATAACATGGATATACGTGTTTCACTAATTGGACATGTCTGCTATATAAAAAAACATGTTTTTAAGTATTGTGTTTGCATGTTCTTCTGAAGCACTTCTGAAGTGACCATTCCTCACATACTGCTTGTGTGTGCTTGCTACATCACCTGCATACAAGCTTCTTAATTTAAAACTCCACTTCTGTTGATTGTATTTCAAGATCTTCACTTCATAGACACATGCATACTTCACTCTTCAAAGTCAGAACTCTTGAGTATACACTTACAAAATTGTTTCCCCCAATTGTTTCTAATCGATTCACAAGCTACTTGTCAGCTTGATTCTTATTGGATGTGCTTATGACTTTTTACTTATTTGTTTATTTCTATGAATTGATTCTGGGCTCGCCTAGATGGGATTTGAACCTGGAACCTTTGGCTCCGAAGTCCAACTTTCTACCACTGTGCTACTACCCACACATATGACTTTAAAAAAAAGTATTTGTAAAATGAAATATTTGTATATACCGTAAGAATAATTTAGGAAATTCTACTCGAAATTTTTACTATGATAAGAAATGTAGATCAGTATAGGAGATATGCGTGAAGTAACCTTTCTATTCTGATATTATCCATGATCCATTAATAGGCAATTAGTTACCTGAAAATGATACTTAAAGTAAAAGTGTATCTTGTTTGATAAATTTGATCTGATACATGTATCCAAGGCAACATCTTTGTCCATGTCAAACCAATGTCTCTGACAAAACCAGTGTCACTGATCTGAGCATGTAGCTGCCTATACATAGACCCATTCGTATCAATTTCCTAGCCAACTTTATTTAAGGAATGACGTCAGAAGCCACTTGCTTTATGGCCTGATGAAGGCAAGTGGGTTCATGTGAGCAAATTCCATAATGCGCGAAGTGCTTTATGGAATGCTACCTTTATTATTTGTTATGTGATTTGTAATATTTTGTATTATTTTTGCTCTTCTTTACACAACACATTCCCTTATGGATATTAAAGTATTGTCTATTCAAGATTCTATGAACTATTTATGCACAATACATGTCTCTGATGCAATTCTAGAATTAAAAATATCCAACTTTCTGCAAAACATCCTATAACTCTTAAAACGGTACTTGTCAGATTATTTACACTAAATTACCATTTGTATGGTGGTTAACAGTATACATAACTATAATGACTTAACCCTTTCCGCTGCACATGCCACCCTATTATGTCTTACAGCAGAATGGTGATTAAAACCATGAAGAATCTAGGGTTATTGCGGTCACTTCAAGCACTAGTGACCTGTCAAGGTAACATGTGTGAATTGCCTTCGATTTCCGTACTAACAAACAACCAAGTGAGCGTGAATTACTGCTGGTCAGATGTAGAATACCATACTTCTACACAGGTGATACAATCAATATAAACCCACCACATTCTGCAGTCATAGAAGCTAGCCCGCCATAGATGAAAGGTCGCCAGTCGTTCATTCCTTTAGCGCTGGCAGTTGGTGGATCAGGGGGGCCTCAAAGCGAAATCACCAATCTAGCGATGTGTTTTTTTTTTTTCTCGATCTGTATCTGAAATTAAAAATAAATATAAAATTGGTAAGCAAGTGTAGTCTTTGAAATAGAGGTGATCCGGGGATGGGGGGTGGAGGTAGGGGCGCATTTAAAAAATATGCAATGTTAAAGGTAGCTATGGGACCATCTGAAAATTACAGATTTGACCACCATTAACATTGTATTGTGCCTTTGAGGAATAACCCCCTTATTATTTTCTGAATTTTCAACATTGAAGTACGACATTCATCTTGGAATTGAAGTTCTGAATATGAAGAAAATACTATAGAAAGAAATGCAGGTCCATCTTTATGCTATTGTTAAACTTTTAGTGGCATTTCTTTTGCCAAACCGGCTAGGTTTTGCATCCCCCGTTTAAAGTACTTCCGGTGGCTAGATTGCTTTATTTGCAAGCTAACCGGAAAATTTCTAGCCCAACTCGAGATATGTATCAGTATGTATAGCTGCATTATACACACCTACCACTGAATAAACTTTAAAACACAGTCAATGAACTATAAATTATGCATGTACATGTATTACTATTTGGATGTAACAGTACACTTCTGACACGTTACTTAAACTGTTATTAGTGTTAAACATGTTAAAAGCACCTAAACAAATACACTTATCAAACCAATCTGGCACAAGTGTATTGAGGAAGGATTTCATATCATGTATCTATGTAACATGTGCAAGATAGACCAAAAAAATACATAGCAATAAAAAGAAATGTATGTCACGGCCAGATGACCGAAAAGCACTGGTAAAAAAAACAACACAGTTGACAAAAATATACAAGTTGCTATCATTGTTACATGTTGAGATTTACATTTTTTTACAAATAATATTAATGAACACATACAAAATTAGCAAATAAATAAATACCACATATTTAACTGAATAATATACATGTATATTATATAGATAACAAGTAAACTGTAGGATGTATAGGGAAAAATCTTCCATTTAAAAAAACAAACTTTTACAATGTAACAAACAACTGACCAGATTCTCTCAGATATTAAGATGATAGTATTTGTTAGGTCCTGACAAATAATATAATTTGAAACAGATATACTATTAACTATATTGACTGTTGTTTTTGTACTCAAAATCATCCCCTATGTCTACGTAACCTAGCTAAGAGCTGCAGGGCATTGACACTATACTGGAAAGAGTTTACATTCATAAAGAAAGAAAAAAAACTGACGTCAATCCGTGTAAGCTCCAAACATTACGTTCATACTTTGATAAACAAAATGTTTTCAGGCCACCCCCACAAAAGATCTCCTTTTGAAAATGACAAACTTGTACTAAAAACATCAAGGGCACATATATATAGTTCAGCACAAACACGACACAATAAATACTATAACTGTAACGCGGCGCAAACAGGATACAAACTTGTAAATAACTGTGACGCGGTTTCATGTACGTTAATAAATGCACATAATTTGTATAGATCTGTAACATACACCTCAATGAACATAAAAAATATTGCAGTCAATCTTTTAATAATATAAATGTTAATCAATAAATGTGTAATGAGAAATGAATATATCTTTTGATTGTGAATCAATAATACATGAATGCCCATACAAAATGAATGCCCAATACAGAATGAATGCTGCTATACAATGAAAATGCCACTGAACGTGTTCAACCATAAACTATCTTGAATGGCCCGCGAAGGTTAGCCAGTGTTTATTTTATATAAAGCAAGGACCCCCCAGGAATGTGATAGAATATATCCGGGGGCGCGCATACAAATAGCCTGAGAATGTCATGCATCAATAGTTCCACGTACACACTTGTCTTGTATCTAATACCATGACCTACTTTAGTATTTATACCGAACCACATTCAATATTGCAGTGTTATAAATTCAGAAAATAATAACGGGGTCCTTCTCCCATGTCTCCATAAACCCACAGTTAAGTGGTTAAATCTGTAATTTGCATGGAGTCCCATAGATATCTTTAACATTACAGATTTTCAAATGACCTCCAGGACATTCTCTAATTCGAACACGGAAATTGTAAAATATAGTAGAATATTAATCATATTTCCCATGCCTTAAATAACTAGGCCACATCATTATGCCTTCAGCAGGGGAATGCATTATAAAATAGGAAGTATGAATAGTCGAATACTAGCATAGTTCCTAGTACGACATCAGCTGAAGTTGATTTCAGTGATATTGGTGAAAGAACATGGCATTGTGTGTGAGCATGAAGGACACTCCTACAGATGAACACTACGTGTATACCCTTGGCAGGGCAAGTGTCCTTGGTATTGGTGAAGCGTGCACAGACCTTGAGTGAAACCCACACCACACTATCCACACACGTACACATAGCATGGTAGTAATAAGTAGCGCCTTGCCGTTCAGTCTCTGGGGGTGATGAGTACCAATACCCATATAGTAACATTCAGATTCAGTACTGATTATCACAAGACAATACTAAAGAACACTAGTACTGTACTACTAGTACTAGTGTTCTTTAGTATTGTCTTGTGATACTCTGTTGACAATGATACAGATCTAGTTATATAGCTTGTTATCAGTGTTGGCTTGTCATCAGTGATGTGCCAGTCAATAAAATTATTGATACTGTAAATCACAAAATTAATGCGTCACTAATTTAATACGACCTCTAGATTTTAGACGTAAATGCGACACCAATAAAATGCGAACAAGTCTCCATTCATGGTTTTCTCTGGTACTTACCTTTAATGCGCAGCAATTTAATGTGCCAATACGGTGATCGCATTTTTCACATTAATATTCTACTCGCATTTTTCACATTAATATTCTGCTCGCATTAATTTACAGTATATTCATACTATTGACACCGATAAAATTTACTAGCCCAAATAGTGAAACAAATAACAAATGTTATGAATTTCTACTACTAGTCCTTAGGATACCTTAGGATACCTTTAGCATTGGGAGAAATGGCCAATGATAGATACTCATCAATAGCTAAAATTTTACTTCATTAGCTCAGGTTATTTTCTGTTGTTAATTGTAATAATTTACAGACCACATTACAAAATTAGTAGTTTTTGTTTAATTTGTTTTGTGAATTAAGGTCTTAGAACCATTTACATGATTATTTTACTTAATTCTATCACAGCCAGCTTGTCAGTTTTTAGGGCAGGAGAAAACCTGCAACATCTGTCGCATCTGTGTTGAGTTACAGTAAGAGCAAGGATCATTGATTACGTATCACATCTAAATCTTATGGGGTAAATCCATAAAAACATATCAGCTGTTCGAAAACTTGTAACCGAATGACAGTATATGGATTGGATACAGAAGAAGATCTTAATTAACATCTACTATAATAACAAAATTTGGATCGAGTTTGTGATCTGAAATGTTGCCGTTAAAGACCAACTAAAACACCCATTGGTCACTGTCTACACGTAGGACAAGTCTCATGTTTACATCATCTCACGAAGTGGGTAGGCCCTATATTTTATCACTTGTTGATTCACAACTCGTAATACGTAATATAGCCTGCCAGCTTTACGTCACAACAAACTAGCTTGAGATTCCTCTACTAGCGTCATGGCTAGGATGGGTGCTGTAGACTGGAAGTCCGGTTCAGGTATAAACATGACAGATGAACTCAAACCTAAAAGTTGAGTATCCGACTTTAAAAACAAAATGATTATTTACTATTCTATTAACCAGGCTTGTTACAAGTTTAACCCTCTCCCTGCTGGATTAGGCACAGGCAGAGCTTTATGAGGCATCTCTGGTTGCCTCCAGCATGGAGAGAGTTAATGATCCTATCAACTGGTAGGCATAGATATAAAATAGACCACATGTTTGCTGTAATAGCGCTTAAAAAGTATGTTAATTATTGTAATAGCGCTTTTCCTCTTTTCATAAAATGTCTGCCATCTGTGTGGCACATTATTATTGTACACATTTAAAATAATAAAATAATAATGATGTGATGATACAAACAAATATTAAATTGCAAATATAATTATTTGTTCATTTTTACTGTTGGCTAAACATGGAATAATGAGATAAAAGTCTATATGACTGGAAGGTGAACAAGTTTGCTAGATTGTTACTAAATGTTTGGACCAGCGCATTGATTAATTATACAAATAATTTAAATATCATGTAATTATAGATTCTATATCTTTGTTTTGGTTTAAAATAATGTTGTCGTAAATCTGTTGCAAATGTTATCCAGTTATTAACAGTTAAAGGCATAATATCACAGTTGATTGACCTGGATAATGGACAAACGAATTTCGATCTGAGACTAATTGCGCTTG
>JAVCKZ010054660.1:0-16841 GCA_034780755.1 Lepetodrilus elevatus | reverse complement strand
CTCTCATGTCGAAATATAACTTAATATCATCATATATTAATATTATCCATATAACTGTTCATAGAGCCACCACACACGTACACCTTACAAATGCAATAGCTTTTTGTGTAGAATTGAAATAACAAAACCCACTCAGCATGTGCTGTCTTATGAATTGTTAATTTTGTAAACAGCCCTGAACAAGCATTGGTAGAAGCTTTTTGTGCAATATTCACATCCGTCTGGAAGTCGCGGTCCAGTTTCACAAAGTAATTGCAGCAGAGTTAGCACTGTTGTACGGTCACAGTCTGTTGACATTTCATGATTATATGTATTTTACCTGAAAGTATGTGCATTTTATTGGTCTACACAAGTATATTGAGTAACAAGCTACATTTTTTTGCAAGCCCCACTGGTTTTCTATCCTTTTTTCAGTTTTATAGTCCATCTATTTTGCAAGAGATAAAAAATATTAAAATATAATAAGTACATGTACAGTACCAGTAGACCTCGCATATAACGGACTCATTGGGACCGGATAATTTTGTCCGTTATATGTGAAGTCCGTTATATGCATATGCCAAAATTAGCGTTGGACGGGACCTGGGACTTCAGATTCAGTCCGTTATATGCGAGGTCAGGTTTATCCGAGGTCTACTGTATGTGCATTTGACATTGGGACCGGCTATTTTTGTCAGTTATACGCATATGCCGTAGATGGCACCGGGAATTCAGATTCAGTCCGTTATAGGCGAGTGTCCGGATTATCCGAGGCCGGTATATACGAGGTTTCCAAGGCGATTTCACGCATGTTCTCGCCCTCCTGAACAGCCCTCTGTTGTACTTGATCTTGTTCGTGCTGCCATAGCTCAGAATACTTGTAGCTACAATCAATTGCAAGTCAAATTTTAGGGACCCGATAAAAGTGTAAATCTGTTATATGTCGTTTTGTGAAAAAGTGTCATTATCTCAGGGCCAGATTATCGAGTATTGTAGTTTAAGATGGATGTGCACGTGTTGTGGGTCCACTGCAAGTAATTGTAGTTACCAGTATTCTGAGCAATGTCTTCCGGCTCCAAATCTGGAACCTTTGAATTTGCAGTCCAATGACTATATGTACTACATACAATGTCATCAAGCCATTCACCAGTGTTAGTCTGCATGAACAATGAAAATGTAGCCGTTGTTTTTTTGTGTGTGTATGTTTTTGTTTGTTTGAACAAACACCCTGCATGAACAATGAAACTTCCCAAACAGATGCTCTGCCCGTGTAGCTTTCCACGGACGGCAAGAGGATCACTTGCTGTATGGACAGCGAATGTATCACGTGCTTGTGTATAGAAGCATAGTAGACTAGATTCATTTGCCTGATTTATGGCCTTTGCCTCATGATTTCTAGCCTTTGCCTCATGATTTATGGCCTTTGCCTCACGATTTCTGGCTTTTGCCTCAGGATTCTAAATTGGACATTTATAGCGTTTGATCATAGGTGTTATTTTTCACTAGTGAAAATATCTAACTGGGAAACAGGCGCTGAAGTCTCACGAGTTGCAGAGTACAAGACATGGAACCAGTTCAGCGGCACAGGTGATGTTACGGTTGAGGGAAGGGGAATGAAGTAGGCTGATCCATTCTTAGATTAAGTAATACCTGACTAAATAATGAAATATTTCACTGCACTTATGTAAGAAATAGAACATTCAAGTTGTATTTTCTCTCATACCATGTTTATCTCATCTCGTGGAGTGAGAGAGTCGATATTTCCACTTAAACATGGTACGAGAGAAAACAACTTGAATATCCTCTAATATTTTGTTTTTATTGGGGTTGAATATCCGCAAATTGTGTATAGCTACATTCTTTGTTGTTGGCTATTTCCCCATGTATTCCATGCAATCGATTCCAGCAGCGACGTTAAACTCCATATTCACACACTCACACCTCGTATCCAATCATTTCGTAAATACAACCATCCGAGAACCAAAAATGTTGGGATAATTTGAGATTTACATTTCCTGTAAATTTAACTACATTTTGTGAAACACACGAAGCTCTTGTATCCACGAGACCATAATCCTATCGCAAGTGGTCTCCCTTGCTAAATACATACCATGCCATTCACAGAAGATTGTGGTCGAAGAGTCTATGGAGAGGTACAAGAGAAACGCATGCAGAATATCTGTAACCTTTGGTTTTCACACGTTTTAACTTCAAATGCGAAAATTCCTGCAATTTATGTCACATAATTTTCTTGATCATGCAATATTATTCATGTACACGTTCAGACTTGCGCTTCAATGTGTGCAAGCCTGTTAAATACCAGGATGTGAATGTGACAATTTTTTTAGGTCCAGTTGCCGTCCAAAAATCTGCAGATCTGCGGAAGATTTTAATCCCTGCAAACATCACATGATCAACAAAACTAAGTGACATTAATAATGCATACATTCTTGCGTTTGAAGTAGAGACCTGAGAAAACCAATTCTACTCTCACATCATGTTCAGTCGCTTTTGTGTTTAATTGTTGATGGAGATACAGTATAACAGTCTGAAATGTGTGGCAGGATAGTGGATTGTGTGGCAGTGTGGATTGTGTCGTATCTCTGGAGGATGTTGTGGATTGTGGATGGAGTGTGCTGTGGTCTGTGGGTGCGTTGTGGGTGGATTGTGTGTGGTGTGGTGGATGCGATGCCCACTCTCTAAACCCAGTGAAGCTGGTAGCCATGCAGACAACATAGAGCAAGGGTTTACCAGGACAGTAGTGAAGCGCACAACCCTCTTATCTCCACATCTCCACTAAATTGTTGCCAAGCAGAGAAAGTTTTCCATTCAAATAATATTTGTTTAAAAGAAATCATTACCTTTTAAATTCTGAATTACGTAATCAAACTGCTCTGGAACAACCGCCAGTACTTTGTTCCATTAAGGAAATATTTCAACAAGTCAATATTAACCCTCTAACTTTTGAATCGATCACAACTAAAGGGCACCCTTGTATTCAGCGAGGTGATTTAACCCTCTTCATGCTGTGGACATCTGAATATGCCCTGAAGTGCATCGGTTGTGTTCGATACAGCAGAGAAAGCATACATCTTTCATGCAGACTCGATATGTCGAATACAGCCATTACAAGTGTTTAACGAAAGTGTCGTACCTGTAATCCACGGAGTGTACGTACTTTCCCGGGGCGTAGACCAATTTACGCCCAGACTACAGTACAACCCTTTTGCAAAACACATCCCTTGTTTTGATCGATTTAAAATGGAGAAGGTAAAATATTCACGATTGTATTAATAATTCAGATTTCATCCAAATTCGGACAATGTATTTCTCTGCTAAAGCAACAACAGGCGAGATGTTAGATCCCGAACAACAGACGAATGCAAGCTCTCGGGTCGTGGTTCAGTGGTTGTGGTTGTGACCTGTCGCAACCGGTAGGAACTGGTTCTAAACTATATATACATACATATCTGCTTGAGAGGTGAATATATATAAATATATACATAGGTAGTAGCGATGATAGAAGTAAGAGAAGAAAGAAAGACGACAGCAGAGAATAATATAGTCCCACATCCTGGGATTTAATACCAGCACAAGATGAGTACAAAGAATATTAGTGACAAAAAAAAAGGACGCCTGTACCGTAAGTGGCTATCTACATGTACACTACTAAACAGCTACAGCAAGTTTGACAGGAGTGACACGCATGTATCAGAGAGAGAATGAATGGCGGAGAGTAGTATAAACCTAAGCTGGACACAAAACACAGGACGTCCTCGTCCGGGTGGGGGGTTAAACGTGCAGCCGTATCCATGGTTCCCCGTGACCCGACCTTCGGAAGAACTTCCGCGGGAACAAGTGTCGCCGAAAACCTCGTGCTAATGTCCGTGCATGACAAATATTAATATTTTTATTACAAAATTGTACTTTAATATCTTCAGATTGCGCAATACAAATTGTTTTTCTTAACGATTACATTATGAAATCTTCCAACATCTGAGGCTTTCATGTAAATAACAATGGGACGCCTCAAAACAAAGGACCCCCCATATGGTAGAATTCAATAAATAAAAAAAAGCATTTTTTATAAGAGATAAAAACTTTTCAAAACAGCCTGGTTTCTTGTTGTTCCCATCAAGGAGAGGCACAAAACAATCCGTCTGGCATTATGCACGACGAATCAGATCTCATGGTTCCCCCTTGCTAGAGGCAAAGGGAGGTAATACAACATACACAATATATAGAATTTGTAAATATATATATATTTATATATATATGCTACCGACTGTAGGAATTACGACAATCTCAGTAAAATCAGATACGAAATGGACGTTCGGATATTTCGACAATCTATTTTTGTCAAAGAATGTCCAAATGTTTAATAGGAGCAAAACGAGATCTGATTTTAATTAGATTGGAATTAATGACGCGAGAAGTTTTTCTTTTCTCGTGTCGCACTGATGGACAATACCAGGCCTGGAAAAGACAGAGAAATAATGAAGTTTTAATCATTTAACATTATCGGGTTACGTTATTCCATTCATTTCATGACACATTTACCACATGTGCAGAATATATCGAAGTTGTCATGGTTACAATCACTCGTAGGAGTTGGGACATGTATATAAAAGTACAAATATAAAATCTGAAACGAGAAATATACACAACTTTGTCCATTAAGAAAAACTACCAGCTTAAAAAAGAAAGGGTGTTCAAATAGGGTTGGAGGATGTGGGGGTAGGTATTGCATTCATGCAGAGCGAAATATTTACATCAGGGGGGATTTTTCAATCAGTGCAATGTTTTCGTAGTCTTTTCCAGGCCAGTATGTTAACGATTTCGACACCTGAATCTGGGAATACGGGTTTATAAATCTCACATGTCCAACGATTGCATCTCAATGTTCACATAGAATTCAGAAACTAAACTGATATATATTTATATATAATATTAAGTATAGTCACTGACCGAACAAATCACCTGATTTTGGAAATAGTTATTTTAACGATGAAATGATACATGAAGTCGACAGTTGATAGTATATGTATGATGAAAATGGATTTCTACGAAGGAGAACCTGTTAACTTGGACACAAAAAATAACAGTGAAAGATGGATCTTAATGAAAATACTTATACTTTTTTATAAATCATTTAAAAAAAGCTGAGAGTCGCTCACATTTGTGGATAACGTTTCAATATTTTATTTATTTTTTAATATATACCTATTTCTTTACCAGGTGATCTATTTCACAATATCAACATATTATATTGCCGTATTCCCACAGATTATTGTTTTAAGAAGGGACTACAATTGCAATAAACCATCTACAGATACAAGAAAGAGAAAAATCATCAGGATTTACAATCATGGATAGGTACGGTCAAAACGAGCAAACTATTGACAAAAATACACAGATAAACACGCGGCTATTGGTGGAAAAAACATACAGGCACAAAAGATCAAGAATGGGTATTAGGTATACCGTAATTGTCCTATTAATTCAAACGGAAAATCATTGAATTTGTACGTGTTCGAAAAATATACCGAAATTGAAAATATAATTTGGGACAACCAAATAAAAAATATGGTTGTAAATGAAATGGTAAATAAATTAAGAATTTGATTTTAAAAAAATTTAAAACATGTATTTGAATAAATAGAAAATTACAATTTGAAGAAAGTTTGATAATTTTTGTCGGGGTTGGAATTTATTAAAACTTTTGCCGATTAATTTAGGTGTTCCAACTACCGTATATATACGAGGGTTTGAATTACTAGGGTAATTGCGGTAGGTTATAGCAGTAGTAATAATAGTAGTAGTTACACAATGGGAAGAGTGTACAGTACAGCATACAGTGGTTTGTCACTACAAGTTGTGAGAAAGCTGGGACTTTTTTTTGTATTTAACAGCACACAGAGGCAGTGAGAACAGCCGCCCCCACGACAGGAGGGTGTGGTTTACTAACGCCTTCCAAGGCTGGCCACACGTCATGTGGAATGCTGGGGAGGGAACATAACCATCTCCGTTTTCCAGTTTTCCGAATGCCCAAACTCCTCCCACTTCCAAAAATACAACCCAGGCCTCCTCCTCCTCCTCCTCATCCCTCCCACCACCAATCAAATCATTCCCCTTGGCTATTCCGACCAATCAGAATGTCGGGAAATGGTTTGAAGAGATGGGTCGATGCCGGGGCTGTAATTGTTTTTCGTTTGTTGAACACGCGTAACTTGGAACACGAAGATGGAACATAAACATGAACTGGGCCATTTCGCCATGGCAACACCCATCACGCACAGACACAGACACAATTTTTGTTTAGTTGATTTGGACACGACGATGATGAGGAAAAACCGACGACACCAACAATCATCACCCTGGTAGTCACGTAAACAATACATAAAATCCCCCCCCGTACCATAGTAACTCTCAAAATGCAAAAATATATATTGAAACGTCATTATAATCGATAATAAACACCAGAAATGCAAAAATAGAACTTACAAAATCATGGCCTACTCTACTTGGGGAAAAAAACCAACGATGATCAACCTACATTTACCGTACCGCAGCGGAACCCCCACAGGATTAGAAAGAAAACATGCATATCAACAGTCCAAGACGGGTCCTAAACCAGGGTTAATAGTAACGAGGACAGCGATTGGTTGCCGCTAAGAAACAAGGGCAGGTAAGCAGGGTTTCTGAAAAATCTGTTCTTTCTACGAAGGTGTAAAACTACATAGATACGGCGCATGTTGTAGTCTAGCCATGATTTCTTCTATCACATAAAAAAAAAATGGATTTCAGAGAATAAAACTTGACTAAAACATCTGCTTCTGTCGGAACACCCATACCCCAATACTTCAATTGTAAAACATTTCGAACACATGAACAGTGATTATGCATGAATGAGAGAAGAAATAACAATGAATGACAAAACAAATGAACAGAGAGATGCCGGCTTTGAACCGCCTGTGATGGTAAGCAAACAGATCCATATATAAAACAATCCAATTTAAGACTTCAGAATCGAACAGAAACAAACAATCTTTTACAGTTGTACTCGTCAGTCTTGTAACACACACGATGCCAAACACAGCCGAGTCGACACCGGATGAGTTACCATGGCATCACAAGCGGCTCAAAGCGCCCCCTAGTGGTCAAATGTTTTTCGAAGCAGACTCTTAGATCAAGTTCTACAATGTGTGCACCAAAAACCTTGACTGAACTGCAACATACGCAAATGTTGTGGATATAAACGCTACAATATTATGAGCTCTTTAAAATATAATCCTCTCTCAAATTGAAAAAAAATAATAATAATAATTGGAAAAAAAATAAAATTACAATGCAAAAGAGTTATCAAACTGCTGCCTTTAACTTATGCACTGCAACAATGTAGCTCAATTCTTGTCAAAAAGATTTAGCCTGACCAGATACTGCTTTTAGACTCTAGGAACTTCGGGGAAACGATCACACACACAGTCTGCGACTGAGCATAATGCACTTTCCCCCTCCTCCCTCCCCAAGTCTCTTGTTAAACGGTGGCAAACCGGCACGTGAATCAACGTGAATCAACGTGAATCAACCGGACCGGTCCACCACGTCAGTAAACGACGACGACAAAGTCAACGTCACTGATGGGTGGCAGATAAATCCGACCAATGAAAAAACCCGTAGAGCAGAAGCAAAATCTTTTCCTTTTTCGGTCATCCGTCCTTTTTTTTCTCCGGGCAGACCGTTCCGTCTTGTTTTTTATTCCGGGGAAAAACGGCAAGACGCGAGCGGAACGGAGGGCCCTCTTACACAGGTCTTTTCGGAGCGTAGACGACCGGGCTGCAGCTTTTTTTAGTGATAAGCATGTCCA
This sequence comes from Lepetodrilus elevatus, assembly GCA_034780755.1. NCBI lineage: Eukaryota > Metazoa > Mollusca > Gastropoda > Lepetellida > Lepetodrilidae > Lepetodrilus > Lepetodrilus elevatus. Next base: position 8,995 of record JAVCKZ010054660.1, on the reverse strand, counting down.
AGGCACTTTGACCCTCTTTACTCAGCAGGGTAATAACGGGAGCAGGCTGGCTCCAACAGACGCACATGCCCGCCATCTGCTATACTTCCACTTTGTTTCTTCTTTTGTTTTCTTTTGTTTTTTGTGTGTACATTTAATAATTTGTCGTCTCTGCAGCTGTCTCAATGATCACATGTCAAAAAGTCACATGGCAAATAATATTTTTAGAACTTTTGTTTTAGATGGTGGATTTTGAGAAGGACACTCGCAGATGGCTGTTTTCTGCAAGCTGGTAATTATGCATAGCCTGAAAGAAAAACAAAATTGTGTTTCTTTAATATTCGCAGGCGCAAATATATATAAATAATTTGCTTTTCAGTACTCATAAATTCTCCACCAAACCAAGTTTAATAGTTGAAATCTACTCCAAAATGTTGAACATGAAAATGAGTGATTATGGAGGTTATGCGAAGAGAAAATATTCTTAGAAGTTTCACAAGATTGATTGAATTAGTGCTTTACGTCGCAGCGGGACTATTCTCAGAAAATTAAGAGGAAAAATGTCTCACTATTAAAGCCATGACTGCCTCGTCTACGGAACCCATCTGGATTAGGGCCATCTTGTGGTCTTTTCTGTGAAAACAAATAACACGCAAACCATTACATACATACCCTAACAAATACACCGAAGTAACACAGAATTAACATCAATACGAGGCAAATTCAATTTGGGCGAGCACGTTATTGCTTAACCCTCTCCCTGCTGTATTAAGCTGGATTCATACTTTTAACGGCGTAACACGGCGCAACTCGCTAGCACACGTTTACCGGTGTAGCAGTCACCAAAACACTCTAGATTGAGCTTCCTTTGTGAGTGTTTTTGGGATGCTACACCGGTAAGCGTGTGCTAACGTGTTGTGCCGTAAGGCACCGTTAAAAGTGTGAATCCAGCTTTAGGCACAGGCACTCCAGTTGCTAGTACAGCGGGGTTAAATACGACTTACTGCAATGTTTAAACCATTGGCAACCATTTGACATAAAGCGAACACACAGCCAGGAATCTAACATAACTAGTTCAATACTTTAGGTCAGCGAGTGAATAGCCAGGAATCTAACCCAACTAGTTCAATACTTTAGGTCAGCGAGCGAATATGGAGTTTTAACGTTGCTGCGGGAATATTTCACCCATTTGCGATGACAATACTTTAGGATTCGTCATTAAAAATGCAACGTGTGGCATACAATGGGCAATGACGCAAAAAGAAATGCTGAGATTTACTTACGGGAAAAATTTGAATGCTTTAACTACTCCCTGATCAGCAAACTTTGACGTTATCTCGCCTTCCTCAGTGTCTTTTCTGAAAAACAAATTTACGCAGATCAAAAACCAGATATCTAAATACACATCTTGATCTGTAGCATGTGAAAGCTATCACAGGGACGTCCTCCAGGGAAAATACTATCAAATCTTTCAAATTTCCAATATGCAGGACTCATACATCATCTAGTAATATGCCGAATTTGAGGGATGTTTTCAATCGGAAACTAATGTCCTTGATGATTAATAATTGGAATAAATACATTGCAAATGAACACTGTATTTATACTAATAAACTAATAAAATTATTATTATTATTATTTTAATTGGGATTTCAAGATACTTAGGGACTTTTCAATTTCAATGCAAAATCACGAAAATACTTTTAGATAGTTGGAATATGGTCAGTGTCCATTTCAAGACATGATAAGATTTAGTTCAGAATTGCAGTCTTTGTGGCTTGTCCATATCAACTACAGTGCTCCCTCGATATAACGCTGAAGTTTGGGTCCATGATATGCCACCCGCGTTATATCAATGAATATAACTGGTGGAAACTTTTATAATTTAATTAATTAATTAATTAATTTTTTAAATGTGGACCCTGCGTTGTATCCAAATCCGCGGCGCATCGAAGGGCGTTATATCGAGGGAGCACTGTATTATTTCAGAATGTTTGACGGAGATGACAACATCTTAGATCTACTCACGGAATGTTGGACAAATGCAGGACAGCTGATGCTGGGAATATGTTCTGGCAGTTCTTAGAACCAGGGCGTTTGAATCTGTGCAGTGGCGAGTTGACGTAATCTTTCGTCAGACCTGCGTCCTGTGAACAAATGAGAGAAAACATATTTAACCTACAAACACATTCTTTTTCACATAATAATTAAATTATATTTTATTTGTTCAATTAAATTTTATTGTTCAATTACATTTTATTTGTTCAATTAAATTTTATTTGTTTGTGAGCAGCTTTCATGATTCTTTCACTTTTATCATAGCTTTGAATGTTACAGTAAACCTGCGAGCACTGGCTGGTACTGACAGACAATAAACTGCTTTGCCACTCTACAGACAGTGCATCTCATCATGATCGCGCCAGAAATGTAACTTTTGCGAACATTGATGCCGGGTTCCCAGGACGGGATTAAAACCTGCGTCCTGTTCCAATGGTAGCACTACGAGAGTTGTAACTCCTTAGCAACTCCACGCCGACGTACAGGAGTTACGACTCTCGTAGCGCTACGATTGTTCTGTGGAACGGGCCACTGGGGCCTTGGGCGTCAAAACCAAACGTTGCACCATCGCGCTACCACCCGCCCCTGACTAACTCTCAGGTAGGTCTGTTGAAATCTCAGGTAAAGCTTACCGGCTGTCCCTCCTTGGGCATCTGGACGACCGAGTGTTTGGACTGTGCCACCCTGATGGTCCGGCCCCACACCTTCACTTTGTCCAGGAACGTGATGGCTGAAAAATAATGGTATCCATGACAACGTGCTCCACGGCTAGTTACCTGCTTGTATTCATTTTTGGCATTATCCAAATTTTATTTTAATTCATTTTTGGCATTATCCAAATTTAATTTTAATTTTTTTTAATTCTTTTTTTAAATTTTAGATTGGCATTATTTTTTAAATTGAGGTTTAGAGCTGCTTTAAATATTATTTTTTCACTTATTGTTACTAAACTATTGTTTAACATTTGACGGAAGTGTTGTATGGTTGTTTGAGCATAGGTCAGGTCATACCCATTCGTTGTACAACAACGGCTACCCAATCCTGTCCCCTAGATTACAAAACCTTCTGAGCATGATGTCATGCTCAACGCTATGTTTTCCGTGGATCGAGACCCAGGATCAACCAGATGTGGTGGTGTTCTTCAATCTGGTACCGAAATTATGAAACCTTTCCTAGCTCAGTTTTTCTTTTTTCTTTGTCTTTTTTTTTTCTCTCTAGCTCAGTTTTATTCACAAATCCACAAATCAAATTTAAGTTTGAGCACGAATTCGTCCTCATATTATTTTTAAAATCATGGAGAGTCCCCTGATTTCGTCCAAGCCGTAACTTACCAAGCTGCGCCTGTCCAGGCTCGGCCATCTGTATTAGGGCGTTGTCCTTCTTGTTAAAGAGAATCTTTACCCGATGCACGTCGCCATACACGCCTGAAAGTACACCCCACAGGTTACCCACACAGACCAAGGCACGAGACACCACAGAGCAGAAAACAAAACAAGACTATCAGATCTATAAGAGTCAACAGTGTGTACTGACAGAAAGCAAATTCCCTACAAGAATTACAGTACATTATTTCCACAAATCAGCCTTCTAAAGATAGTCTTCACACACAAAACAGGAAAAAAAGGGAAAACGAAATAAGATTCGTAACCACTAAACGAGATGATAATAAAATTAGAAATTGTTAGTAAGTCGTATTTGGAATGCAACAATATTTAAGCAAGAATTTTCTCCTTTTTTTTTTTACCTCATAGGAGAGACGATTAATAGTGAAAGTCGATTTATAATTTTTCAGATGCCACCCAAACATTTTATTTTTTTATTATTTTTTTTAAAAATCGACGTATTTTCTCTCCTGTGCGATATTAAAACGATCTACGTACAGAGTAGTGAGAGGAATGAATCGAGTGCTAACAAACGTACCAAAAAGGGTAAAGAGAGCGTCTGGTGTGACGGTCTGCAGTGGGACAGACATGTATAAGAGCATAGCGTCAGCAGCAGCAGCAACAGCAGTCAGAGGAAGATGGACGAGAGATGATGAGGAGATCCGAGAGTGATGAGACGAGCCAGCCACACCACGCACGGACGGACGGACGGACGGATGGATGTAGTAGATGTACGTCAGCATTGTAGTGGCGGAGATGGGTGTGTTGGAAGAGTAAATGGGCGGGAACGGAAAAAAAGAAAAAACGGGAACATTGTCATTAGAACCGGGAACATATTTCGTTTTTCAAATTTTAATGTTTCATATTTTGTCCCCTATTTCATTGGAATTGTGTGGGTCATGGTTTGTTGTCAATATTTTGTCCCCCATTTCATTGGAATTGTGTGGGTCATGGTTTGTTGTCATATCAGTGAAGTATTGTTTTACATCAGAGCGGGAATCTTTCACCTATACGCGACACGTGTCATTAGGGGCCGGAATAGTTAAATTCAACACAGAAACAATGTTGGGAGTATACCTAAATTTGTTCCAGCTTTGGCTTCTATTAAATAATATGAAGGACTTGAGCAATATTCAAACATAATAGCTGTATTATTTTAAGTAATGGGTATTTTTTTCACCAAGTTCTCGTATCGACTAAGAGACCATGGCGCTCGGGGAAAAAGAGATAGCTACCGGAGCGCTACGTTCACTTCGTGGATACAAGAGCTTCGTGAAACTGCCCTGGATGAAAGTTATAAAACTAAGCATCCAGACCCACTCCTAAGCAACGCCTAACCAAACTTCTTGCAGACCACAGTACCGAGTACCCTAACCACAGTACTGAGAGACATTACAAATTCCAACACTTCCAGCAACGAGAGAAAAAAGGGTTTTAAAATCCCTGACCAATCCGCCAATTTTTCTTTTTTCAGATAACTATGTGACGCGAACAGCTCTACCTACGGGAGATTGTTAGTGGTGGGGGTTTCTCCTCATCAAGAGAGATCTACTAAAAAAACAACAACATATCTGCGCCACTGATGACAGATCGGAAACCCGAGTGAGGTCGGTAGCTCGTGGTTTGTGGAAAGACGGGGGGAGGGAAATAAACATGCTACAGGCATGCACGCAAGTCCGCTCCCACACTACAGCGAGGGCCCTGTCTGTCTACTCCCAATACACATGGTATAAGCAGAGACTGCTATGGAGAAGCGGAAAAAAAAAAAGCATGCCCCACTTTTGTACGAAGGGGAGTATGGAGTAACACTGCTTTCTAAGAGTAAACAACTCACAATTAGAAGACATCAAAAACAAGTTTCTACTCATCCATCACAGGTAGGAAAGCTTTGTGTGTTAAATGTATAAACTAGGTGAAGATATATATGTATATATAAACATAGACCTTTCAAATTACCAGCATGAGATAGATCGGAATGAACGTCTTCCTTGATCGAGACCCTTACACTCGGCTCTAGCCTTCCATTCAGTATTCTCGTTTCAATTTAATGTTTTCTGCAGATCATCCAAATGAAAAAAGCTAAGTTTTCTGTTTTCACTTTTGTGTTTGCCGCAAATGGCAATATAGGATATGATAGTAGTAAGTATCGAAAAAGAAATTTCAAAGAAATTTTTGTGCATCCGATTTGCATAAAATATTTGTATTGAAAGCAAGTAATACTACGATTGGTGGCTATGACCGGCAGTGTGTAAGACCCCCCCGAGCCAAGAGGAAGACGTCAAGACTACTGTGGACCTTCACCAACAATACAGAACACTGCGCCAGGTGTGACACAAAGAGTACAGCGCTAGACGTATACAGTTTGTATATAAATACATACATCGGTCAGAGAAACCAGTAGAGATATTGCCAGTATATTGACGAGTTAGTTTAGTGTTGTCACGAGACTATATTAGAGAGTGGGACAAAGGGAGGTAGGTAACCCACCTGTTCATCCAGATTGGAGACCAGCAAGACGGGACTGCCCATCGTGGCCTGGATGGGAACGCCGAGACGAGCGGCGCCGAAGGCTCCGGGAATCGGACCAAATCCGGGAATGGTTGGCATGGCTGCAATAGGAATGGGATACTAAATACACAAGAGTATTAGTATTAGATAGCGGAAGAAAGAAAAAAATAGAAATGGTAGTGTTCTACAGGATTACTAAATTAAAAGGAGCTGTCTATGTATGATTAAAATACATACAGAAAAAGAAATGTTTCATTCACGGTTTAGTCTGATACCTACAAGACTACGACAGTATTGGTACAGTTTAGACAGGTGTGTCTGTACAGACAGAAGAAAGTAAATGTGCAAGGACACACACACAGAGACACACGAAATGGGTTTTGAAAATCAGAAAAGAAAATGTATAGAATATATATATTGTAACTGTGTCACATTATTAACATTCTATTTAGTCAGTTAATTCAGTCTGTCAGAGAATATTGCTAGACAGTTAACATGGTCAGAAAATATTGCTAGATCAGTAGATGGTCAACATAGAGAATATTGCTAGATGGTCAACATATTGTCAGAAAAGATTACTAGATGTCGACATATTGCTAGACGATCAATGTAGAGTGGCCTCCCTTGCTGGTAGCTGGTAAAAGCAGTTTAATTGGATGTTAATTGTGTTGTAAGTAAGAAGATAACCACACATATATACGGTAAGGCTATTAATATTATCAGATGTGTGTTTCAACGAAAGGGGTGTACTTGTAGTCGGTGCATAAATTGAGTCCAATTTAATTTCCTAATATAGAAAAAACATGTGTACACCCCAATTTATGCCCAGACGAGGCTACAACCCAGTCGTGAAATCCAGCCCACATCATGCAATACATTGTCTGTCAAACAGCATTGTAATTCAACTCATGCTGTGTATATTGTTTATTTTGTTATGGTTTAGAATCGCTTTCAAAATTATTTTCCATAAATGTAGTAATACAAAAAAAAATTAAAAATTAAAAATTAAAAATCGTGAATTTCAAGCTTGTTGCAATATAATATGAAAACATATCCAGTCTGTTCGCAATAAAAGCTACATTTAACGTTCCACTTGGAGATGAATCTATAGTCATAAGCAGCATGCCTACTATTCAAATCAGAAAATACCATTAGCAAATTGACAAAAGTACAAATATTCCAAGAAATGTAATACAAAGTTAATTGTAAAACCGGTTAGTCAATGTGTAGTACACCTTTGTTGAAAATAGAAATAATCTCTCTCGTTACCAGGCTTTTTGCAGTTATGCATTGCTACCTCCAGGAGTAAAAAAGCACAATTACATGTACTCTCAATATAAGTATACAATTTTGACCGAAACCCGGTAATTCCAATATAAAATTATCATGAAAAGAAGTAAATATTTTCGACTCCGAAACCCAGCATTTCCCAAATACAATTTGACGTCAAATACGACTGGTGGAGTGATGCACGAGAAGTGACAAGATATTTTTGTCACAGAAGTAACATGGAGTTTGCATGGCAACGTAAGAAACTGATAACATGGCCTGTGTTTCATGAAAACGTCATAACTGTAGACTTGACCTAAATGTAAGGTTTACATTATTTCCTTCCATAGTTAAAAAGCATGACTTATAAGGTCATTTTCTTTTTTCTTTTTAAATTGGGGTTTAAGGTCGCTTTCATGCTTCCTCCCAGATTCTCTGATTTAGGTCACGACTACAGAACGACCACTTCGCGAAGCACCGGCCCCGATTAATATTACGAGTGCACACGATTAAAACAGCTAAGAAAGAACACAGCAGAAGAACTGAAAGAGAAAGTTTTTGTGAACGGAGAAAAAGAAGAAATTTTACATTAGTAAACAGATTCCAATTATGTAGGAGCGTGAAGAGTATTATATATACACGCAAACTCCACAATATTTTCTCAGTAGGTGTTAGGCCCGAAAGCTCGGTGCACTGACAGACAGTGCCAGGAGTCGACGTAGAAGATGGTGACCTTTGACACTCACCTTGCAGACCACCAAAACCATGAGCTGAAGTGAAGAATACGAATCGATATCATTGGTCAGTTAGAACAAAAGCTCTTTAAAAATAATATAAAATTCAACTAGAAAAATGCAGCGGAATACTATTTTAATAGCACTAGCTGGTTGGCTTGCATGCAGTTAACTTACTTGCAGCAACAATTCATAATGACTTGAAAACAAATTTTCATTTTAAAAAATGGAATAAGAATTTACATGCAAACCCAAAATGGCACCTGCAAGAAATAATTAAATTACACTGGCAAATGCTTGTTGTTGCAAGTAGATATAGTAACGGTGCAAAAATATACAGGTTCTAATCTAAGAAATATGATAACAGCATAGCACTCACAGTTCCAAGGAAATGGTCCTCGTAGTTCTACAAATATATTTACAATTAACTTTAAATATCAAATTTGGAGGTACATGAATTATAGAACTACATTCCTGGTTCGAAAGTAGAAGATATATTGGTACAATTTAATTATTTCTTTTATTTTTTTCCCTTAAATTTTTGTATTTGTCAAATAGAAAATCCGTGCGAGTTAGTGAACAATTTAAACACAGCATCTGAAATGCATTATTAAACCATATGACAGTCACAATGTTATATTCAAGAAAATCAAATTCGAAATTTGAGGCAAACATTTTCTCAGGAGCTGGAGACTATACAGCAGCATATATATATACATCCATAACCTTTCACAGTGAACAATCTCTGTCAATAATTGACGCTTCTCCAAGGTAAACAATGGCAGTGAATTTTGTATGATTTTTTTGCTTAAATCGCACAATATTCCACAATGAGATGAACTATGCCACAATTCTCTTAGAGTGTGTACACTGTGTATATTGTATATAACACCATACCAAACCTTGTTAACTGCCACCGGATAATTACAATTTAACACCCCCCCCAATTATTTTTAAAATTAATTAAATTAAATACTGTACATTATGGGCAGTGTTTCAGATGGCCAACAAAATGTTCAGGACAATATCCTAACAGGTTTTTAAAATGTCGGACATTTGTGGAAA
>JAVCKZ010054649.1:0-16841 GCA_034780755.1 Lepetodrilus elevatus | reverse complement strand
GTTCATAAAACGTCATGTGACGTCATAGTCTGAGTACGTTTTCGTGCTCAGAAAGTTTCGTAATCTCGGGGCCTGGTCACAGTGGGACCTCCCTGACACCACCCTAGGATCCTAATGGCTAACATGAGACCCCACCTGGGGAAGCCAGCATGATACCGTCTTCCCTTACGACATGGTGCTTGGTGTATACAGATCTAGTTCAACCATCAATGTGCAATACAGGGTATCATTTCTCGAAGCTCTGCTATCCATTAATATTAAGTATTATACCTTAGCGCTCTCGTAAGAGCCCGCTACGAGAGTCCGTGTGGTCTAGTATTAAATATGAGCTTCGATATACGATACCCTGCAAGGGTCTAGCATCGTATTTATACTACCAGGTAATAATGTATCCACACAGATATGAGTTATATTCAGTTATGTGTTGAATAATATACCAGTGGTGTCGTGTGTATACCGATAGTTATGAATACTCGTAATCTAAATTAGGCGTTACGGTATTCAGTTGGCATGGAACTTTACTTGTATTATGTTCATTCTGTACCATTGTGGTGTCATTGAACTATCAAAGTAGTGTTGATGTTGTGCCGATGTTGTCTTAAATGTTACAACTACATACACTGTCGATTTGGACTAAACGTGCAAAGTACATGGACTTAGCATATACATCATACTTGTAACTTATGTAGGCCTATCTCTAAAACTATTTTCATCAAGCTACTGTAAGTATGATTCCTTTGTACCCCAATACTACAGATGTGGTGTGCAACATTTAGTTATAAAAGAAATAGTTCTATTCGAGTTCCCGACCATGAATCCCAAGGGTTCAATCTGCACTTTAGGGGGTGCTCCTTTCTAGCTGTTCTCTCTATACTTTCTGTCCGACGCATGCGCAGTTACCAAGAATCACCACCGCACAGTGTAACTACGTATGCGTCGGACAGAAAGTACAGAGAGAACAGCTAGAAATGAGCAGCCCCTAGTTTGTGTTGTGCAAAGGCGTCTTGATAATTCATATAGGAGTTTCCTGTTGATTTACTCAAACGTAATTAAAAGTGTATTTCATCCGGTTTACTGATCTAATTATAGTAAATGTTGATTATTTAATATAATTAAAGTAAATAAGAAAACATTGATAACTAATCTTATACTATGATGAAGAATATCATGTGTTTATGAATAAAGATTACAACAAATAAAATGCATATATTTTCAGATAACTTTTCGTCCGTCCATTAATTGGTCACCTAGATTTGATTATAATTTAGTGTTGTATTTGTAGTGTCAGGGTCGTAATGTGGTGTTCATGTTGAACCGGGTTTTATATTTTTACCGAGGTGAGGTCTGAAATTGAAAACAGGCTTTTTAATGGTTTTAAAACCCCTTTTAAAGCATATAAAATACGCAATGCATCTGCGTATTTCTTGCCCGCCTCAAACCGTAGTGCAATGGTTTTGCGACAATGAGGACACAGAGATAGCGGTGTATCGACTGGCATGTATGTGTATTGAACAATATGTTTTCTTTGGGAAGAAATTAATCAATAAAACGTGTGCTTTAATCAATTGTTCATAGAGATAATTATTCGACAGCATTCGAAGGATATTAATATTTAATTTGTCACGATGAGATACAAAGCCTAATACAAATGAGTCATATTTGTCCGATATTTTGTAACATAATACAGTATAGACAATCCTGTGGACTTGAAGATGATTATAGGTTATTTCAAAGGGATCAATTTGATATTTACTTACATCTACGCTACGGTTATCAATCTATTGTGAACAATGACAGCTAGGGCCCCGAGATGACATCGTAATTGTGGGACAATAGCCGGGTACACATAATATTAAGACCGTGGCGTCGTTTAACTGGTAATCCGGTTTGATCTGCAGTTGTTGTCGTTGACCCTTCATAATCACAATACGAAAAGTTGAGATGAGTTGGCTGCACCGCAAAACATTTATTTCGTCTATGTTTTACTTTGTGAACTAATCTCAATAGCAACAGGAACTCTGTCTAATACCAGTATGTGCGGGCTTGTGTGCGGGCTTGTGTGTGCGGGTAGTGAATTGAAATTGAAAAGATAAATAAGTCGAGTCAACTTTTAGAAGCGTAGTGTTTCAAGGCGACTGACAAGAGCAGACATTTTGATTTGCATGAGGCCAGCATACACTGAGAAATAGTGCTACATCACATCAGATAACCAATTCAAGAAACATGTGGTGATCGATATCAATAATATAACTGACAACTTATTGCTAGGAAAGAAATCGCCATACGTTTTAACTAATTTCTTATTTTGGTCTTCTTATTTTAACGATGAAAACTTCTCGAGATTTGATCATTTATGCTAATTTATATTGTTGATCGTTGATTATTTTGAGCTTGGTTGAATTGAACACCATTTAAAACCCCTAAATTGTACGTGGTTTCAAATGGTAGCTGGCATCTTACGATCGAGCGATTCTGTGTTGTGTGTGTGTTATGTTGTCCTAATTCACTACATAGAGGATCTTCACACGCCTCAAATAATGTATTTCTATTCTATTTCCAGCATAAACGAAAGGATAAAGAAATGGATGCAGGTAATGAACTTTCTAGAAAGAATTCTGGCAGATCATCGTGTAGTCGTCAGTATGGCCAATGCTTTTGGTGTGTGTGTATGTGTGTGTGTGTGTGTGTGTGTGTGTGTGTGTGTGTGTGTGTGTGTGTGTGTGTGTGTGTGTGTGTGTGTGTATGTATGTGTGTGTTGTTTGTTCAAGTTGAAGTTATCGTACACGTATATAATAATTGTATGGATTACTTATATAGTATGGTTAGTGGTCGAATATATTCTATATTGTTGCCAGAAGCGATGAATTGAATATCCTTGTCACAAGTACATAAATACCAACTTGTCATTACCCGTTAACTGCCTATTCATGTACAATTCGCTCATTATTACTGTACTTTTTGTTAGAGAGGCCAATACAATATCGCACGGTAACAACGTGTGAAAATGAGCTTCAGACAGTCAAATGATCACTTTTCTCTATTTTCAGAGATACGTGAATTATTTAGGATATTTGACAAGAACCGAGACAACACAATCTCGGCCAAGGAGCTAGGCAAAGCGTTCAAGGTGTTTGGTCTGCCGCTGTCTGAAGATGAGGTCCAGGAAGTCGCGGACGAGTTGGACAATGGTAAGATGAATGAGCATTTCAACCGGAAATAATCGAATTATCTCCCCTGCCTTCCGTCGGGTAGTATCTACTTTCGATCCTTACACATTTTGACATTCTGTTGCTACAGACAATATTTTTTTCGTAAACTAATATTAAGAAAATTGTTGAAGAAGAGTGATTGCTTTTTAGCATCCATATTGGCCGGGCACCTATCTTGTGTTGCTGAGATAGTGATGTCTGAAGACGATGCAAGATGACACTAAAACATACAAATGCCAGTATTTTTTATAAGATATCACATTGGTATCTATCTTCCTCATGTGGATGGCAGCAATAACCTCGAAGCAAATGTACAGTATATGGAATACTATAATATAAAGAATTATTTGTGATAGTATTATTAGTATCAAATACAAAAACGTTAAATACTATAAAGACAACGGGGGCGATATCAATTATATGTTAGGGTAAATATACATGCATATCAATTTCTTGCTCGAGTAGTATGCATGTTTTATTTAAAAGTTCTGAAATCACCATTGCAATATTTGATCGATGAATTATTCATATAGCATTTAAGTCTCTTACATAAACTATTGGTATCATACAATAGAAAGTCTGCTTATCTACATGATAAGAACAATTCCCAAAACACTTTCAGTGTATGCTAAATATATACTACTAGTCTAATGGACACAGCGATATATAATTCACAAGAAAAACATAGCAAATCTTACAATATAACTATGGCTCTTACTTAGTTACTTAATCACTGCTAACTCTCCACCCTGCTGAGACACAAGGCATCTGGACCTGTGCGACGTGTTGGCTTTCTCCATCTGGACGTTTCTTGTGCGACATGCTGGACGTGTCATATGCGACATGCTGGCTTTCTCCATCTGGACGTGTCATATGCGACATGCTGGCTTTCTCCATCTGGACGTGTCTTGTGCGACATGCTGGCTTTCTCCATCTGGACGTTTCTTGTGCGACATGCTGGCTTTCTCCATCTGGACGTTTCTTGTGCGACATGCTGGACGTGTCCTGTGCGACATGCTGGCTTTCTCCATCTGGACGTGTCATATGCGACATGCTGGCTTTCAGCCCAACTGTGTCAGTTCCGACAGTACAGTCCTCCGCCACAGTGTTTGACCTTTCCTTTCTAATTCTCCTTTTCCCTGATGATGTCCAACTGAGGGATACGTTTGGAATGTGGTATTTATTTAGAGAGATAATGTTTTATTCAAGGCCACAGGATCATAGAACATGTTGCAATTCAATAATGGTAAAGTTTGAATGCATAAAATAAGTATGTTGACAGATTTAATATAGAATGTGGTCTTGTTCCTAACTCAAGCCATTGGCTTTTAGTTTTTGACCAAAAGTCATGAGATTGAATAAAAGCTATACTAGTACGCTTACGTGATCCGCTCTCTAATATAGTACAAAGAAAATAATTAAGTTATATGTACAAATATATATAAATTAACAACATTGGGGATTTGCATGTGAGATTATATACAGTGCAAATGACAACAATAATAATATTATATATTAATATAAAACAAAGAAAATAATGAAGTAATACTTGAATAATTGTATATCACAGTGCATCTTTTTTTTTAACAATGGCCATTATCTACTTAGCATCGTTGACGAATGCTAACACAGCCAAAACAGTTAGGTGTCCCGTTAGGTGTGGTGTCCGAAACAGGACACCTAACGTGGATGCTCAACAATAAACCCAGGTATTGTTTCTCAAAGCTCTCTTATCCGCCAAGACAATAGCACTCTCTTAGCAGTGTATTAGCTATCGTCAAAGAGAGCGCTATGGTCTCTTAGTGCTTCGAGAAACGATACCCTGGATACCCGAGGTGAAAGTGTCCTGCTAGGATCCTGTTAAGAACAGGACATCTTAATTATTGTTGCTGTGTAAGTATACGCATTGTCCGCGAGTTTCAGAGATTGGTGTATAGCCTCTATACATGTGCATCTTTCAGGTAGTGGTAAAGTAGAGTACAAAGAATTCTACAACTTCATGGTGAAGGAGCTGAAGAAGCCGGAAGACCCTGTCAATCAGGACAATGCAGTGCGCATGGCTTTTAAGGTGTTTGATAAGAAGGAGGACGGCTTTATCGACGCCAGTGAACTGAAGGCCGTGTTGCGGAGTATGGGCGAGCCCCTGACCGAGAAGGAGGTGTCGGATATGATGAAAGAAGCAGCGGTGGATGACGACGGAAGAATCAACTATGAAGGTTTTATAAATTTGCATTTGGAAACATTATCCTAATCGCAGAATATTAGCCATCTGAATTTTATTTTATTTTTTTATTTTTCTCTTTTTCTCTCTTTCTCTTTTTGATTGTAGTGAGCATATATTTGCATGAACACGCTATTATCATTTAATGTTACTGAGAGCCGAATGAGACTAGCAATAGGTGTTCTATTTGGTAGAGAATGTACCACTAATATCGCTCTACGGTATATAGCAATTTGAACTATTTAACACTACATTTGTACTTGTAGGTATAAAGCACATACATGTAGGCTACGTGTGTCGTATAAACTCCACGTAATAGATCTAATGGTACTACAGAAGTAGAGAGGTACATGAACTAATTCTGACCAATGTATTCGAATTTTTATTTTCAGATTTCATCAATACGTGGACCGTGGCAACGACGTCTGCAAAATAGTCTTCCTTAAAGGTGTGAACCACGTGATCAATATGTGCGCGCGGCTTGGTTGCTGTGCCATGCAGTGCCTTGTGTCATTTCTTCCTGCATCTCCACTGGCCTGGCAACACTGCGCGCGGTCAGCATCCGAAGGCGATACAACCTCTAATCTAGGGCAACACCTCGTCGGTATTGTGTGCGCGCGCCGGATGCGGTAATATGGTGCTTTTCGACAAGCTTGAACATAGCTTATTAGTCCCATAGTTACCTACAAGTGCGCTATTTGCACTTCCAGCTTTAGGAATTGAGATATTTGCAGGGTGTCGTAGCGTTGCTTTATTACTTTCAACAACAACAAAATCAATTATAGGCAATCGACGTGTTCGAGAATGTGATTAATTGGTATGTGCAGAAATGCTGCATTTGATGGACGCCATATTGGTGTAAGGGAGATAACTACATTAAGCAGATCAAATAGTCGTGAATACAAGCTGCTTTAAAATATTCACTAATATAATACCTTATGCAACTTTTGTACGTTTATGCAAACGTTGTAATATTTTGAGCTGTATCACTTTATGGCAAAGTGCATTTAATCTTATCATTGTTTGCAGTGCATGTATGATGTATGCGTCATGTTGCGTTCGTTACTGCACGGTTCAGTATTTACATCCAAACTTGTTCCGGATGTTACGATTTAATATCACTGTGTAATCAAATGTATTTTTTCTTAATATGGTTACAAAAGCCATTCAATCTTAGTGTTGATTATGTGACGATTACTGTGCATGTGTTATTGTATTATATAATATTATATATTGTTCATTGGATACGTTTTATATATTGCAATACTGAAGGAGGTATGCTATGTTATTTTGGTGAGGCTCATTTCATCTTACATCTACCACCCCACGCTTCAGTTTCCATTACTCCCCTTGGTATTCCCACCCCTCGCCTCACACTCTCCCACGCACCACAAAACGACCCTCACCTCCCATTCCACCTCCCATTCCACCTCCCGTCCCACCTCCACATCAATGAAGTCGCCAGTCACCATCCCTTCCACCATCAACCTTTAACCCTTATTTAAACTATCCGCGCCCTCACTCGTCATACCGCCACACGTACGCGTTCAAGTCAAGATGACCCGTCTATCCTCCACCCCACGAAACAAACAATCTCCAGCCCGCGCCACCCCATAACCATATATTTAATATCCACCCCGCGCCACATCATAAACATATCCCCCAACCCACCACACACACACACACACACACACACACACACATACACACACACATGCACACACAGCCAGACAGACACACACATAGACACATACAGACAGACACACACACACACACACACACACACACAAACACACACACACACACACATAGAAACACTCACACACACACACACCTTACCTCACCTCACCTCACCTCACCTCATGCCATATGTTTTGAAATACAGGGTATTGTTTCTGGCATAATATGACAGAATATATATTCCTCAAAAGCTTTAAATTATGTCTATCGCAAAAGGTATGTATGTACATGTATGTTAACTTATTTCACAACAATCTATTTTTTTACTGGTGGAATAGTGTTGCTATAATTATGTATATTGTCATCGCAATACTGTATAATTCTAGGAGGGGACAACAATCATATAGTTGGCATCAATGGCAACAGGGATTGGTTGAATCTCAGAGCTCTACGACTCACGTGCAATCAGCACAGTCATGTCAATATCACAATAGGGAAATCCATCGGTTCATGAGAAAATGCATTGTAGCACATAGCTAGGATGGTCATAATCCCCTCTATACTCAATATTCCACGTCCACATCAATTTATTTTGCAAGATGATCATGAACGTCTTCAAATTCGCAATTTCATGTTCCGAATCAAGTCACAGCCCACAATACCCATCATAGTTTACGTTATACAGTATATGACATTATTAATATTGTAACTGGGTAGATTGTGCTTAGAAAATCCTATATCATTGAATTCATTTGTGGAATTACATTATTTAGAAATCGCTGATTCCGATGCGAATTCGAGAGTCAAATAGTTCCTCTAATTTGAAGCTGAAATTTTCAACATTGGATTTCAGTCACATTTGGTAAGCAAACATACTGAAACTATCAATGGATCGTTACATGCTCAATGTCCCCGTAGTATAATATTCTAATTGTCAGCTTTTAGTATAGACCTACTCCATGAACACTTGAACAGTATACCTACTAACAGAAATATCATATTTATTTACACCTACATGTACAGTAAACTATATATTTGCTATTTGTTTCATTTAACTATACTGTTTGTGTGGTTGTGAACGTGCATGGATATTGTACGTGTACAACTATGATAATATGGAGATCTAATATTGTATACGTTTTTTATTGTTCCGTTACCTATGGGCCTTCCACTACCGGAACTGTTTTATCTATCGGGTTGTTTAAATATTATATTTTATTCCATACTAATCGTTGTCATTTTGTACCATTTCATTGTTGAGATTGTATCTCTGCTATTTCAGACCTGGGGTGCGTTCAAAGACACACGCCCTTGCAAGCGGCTTACCAAACTCGCCACTGTCTCAAGAGTCGCATGAACCGTACATGATTCAGTGAACCAGTTTAGCTAAGCGGCTTACTCAGCCCTGTGCTGATTGAACGTACCCCTGCAGATATATCAATAATCTACACTGAATTAATCAAGTATATTTCTATTAAAATAAGTAATTCAACCTGCGATGTATGTTTGTCTCTGGAAAGTATTGTTTTCAATCTTATTACGGTGAAATAAATTATCCGAAATTTATAGGTGTGAGTAATTTAACCCTGTGTAAAATATATTATATTACTCTTACATTATATATTCTTCATTGTGTTGTTCTCTTTAGAGTATTGTGCATACAATGCTATACATGTATATATCTATACACAATTACTTCTCAGATTAAATATTCAACTAAATAACTAATGTTAACCTATACACTTAGAGTTGAGCATTAAACCAAACTCAAACAAATTTCGGAATCTCAGGGCCAGTCGAACAAACTGATAGACCGTGGATGTGTCACCATCTGTTAAAGTATTATCGAAACACAGTCCATTCTGGCTATATATAAACACCCATTTGACGGTTGCAATTAAGTAGGCATAATGGTCTGTGTTTCGAGGACGTGATTACATAATACTATGCTGTATCTGTACTCTGTCGTACTTGCATTGCCTCGACGTGATATAGTCTTAAGCATATTCGAAATGTTATAAAAGAACAAATACTACCGTAAGAAATACAATCTGAAAAACAACAAACGTATCCCTGTGTTAATTAGTCTGTTTCATATGATATGCGAACATGTTTTGGTATTTATTTTGATTAAGAAAACGAGTATTTTCATAAACTTTGAAGTATGCGATTAGCTGTCCTAGATGGGATGGATGATCTTCTTTTCTAACACTGTTTGTATACTAGTATTTAGACATATGATTGAACGATATCACAATGTAAAAAAAAAGACTTGAAAGAAGAATGAAATGTCAGCTGGTTGGAGGCGTGTCAGCGTAGTGATTGGCTACCGGCAACTTTGATTGACGGGAAAGATAACCGTGTTTAAGAAGACAATACCGACGAAAACAATACAAACACGGCCATGATGGCGAAACCGCCCACGGGTATACTATATAATAAGAGCAAACGGAAATATATAGCATCCCGTGAGTTCCGGACAATGACAGTAAAGAAGTATACGCCACCTCGCAACCAAGCTGGACAAGAAAACAGTGATGTGATTTTGCCTTCTACAATAAGTGTTTGATATTATTTAATGAACAAAACAAGTCTGCGGTCATGATGGCTCCAAACAAGTGGCGCAGTCAGTTTTCGCATGGATGTTCCAAAGGATCCTGGTAGCACCACGACCACCACGACCACTAACACTACTTCGGATATACCGCGAAGACTTCAACTTTCCATTCGATGGGATATCTAAGACATTCAAAAGTCCGCTCACATACTGCATTACGAGGGTATATATTTGTGAGGTTGTATTACATAATGGCAATGCGAAATATTATAACTTTGTTCCATATATTTCTTTCAATGAAAGTTTATTAAAACTTTATCTGGATTTTGTTGTTTCTTTTGTCAGTGTGATGTACTATTCATTAACGTTTAATGAGTATCGATGATCGGTAACCAGAGTACGGACATGATGTACAGAGATCGTTAACATCCAGTAATAATGAGAGAGAGAGATGGAGAGAGAGAGGGAGGGAGATATAGGGGGAACTAGAGAGGGAGAGGAGGAAGAGAAAGGGAGATGGAAAAGTGATAGATATACTAGTATTCTTTATTTCCTTCAGTTTAAAGATCCCATGATACACAAATATTATATCAATTTACAACATATTTAAAACTACGTAGGAAGGCAATACACACACATGATTAATTACTGGAAAATAATAAATACAAATTAAATAAATATATGCAAAATAAAACCTGTGTACTTTCTTATGCACCTCAGTTTATTTACAAAAGTGTACAGCATAACGTTACAAGAAGCATGATCATCCAGTAGTAATTACGTTCACTAATATAACATAGAGGCGTGTTCATCTTGCAGGCAGTCTACATGCACTTCTGTTCACACTGGATTGTATTTCTCTTTCATCAGAATGCATCGCCTTATGTGCATTATCGGCTCGACCTATGGCTGCCAACGGCGACTTGTAAACACAACGGGCTGATTTATATATGTTAGAACTGTTTTTGAATACTGGTAGGTCACAAACCTTCGCACCACGTTGAGCTTCAAGTACGATGGCAGTGTTAATACATTGCAGAGATTCTTTAATGGTCTGAAAGTATCCCTGCAGACATTCATATCACCCACGGCATTTTCAACGTCTTTGCCGTTCATATAATGTTGCTCGATCGATATTCTTGGAGATGCTGGTACAATTTACAATGGACCTTGTGAGTCACTGAACAGACTGAACATGACGCCAATTTCTTGGAAGATTTGTAAGACTAATCAATTCTTGAACAGGTATTGTCACAAACGATTATAAATATTTACCTGGCATTCTTACTTTATTTCAACATATTTCACAGTCTCGAATTAAATGTTCTCGCTGCCATGTAGCCGCTATGAGAAGATGCTGTGGGGTGTGTCTCGCGACTGGGTGGGTGGCAGGAGTAAACACCGAGTGTATCAATATGTGAACAATTAACATAATAATTAATTTGACTCACTGAACAGCGTTCTTACCAAGAATATATTGTAAACAACATATGGTATATTCCCCAGGGAGTTGAGAAGGAATGTGAGTGCACAGATTCGTTGACCGGAGTAATGAGCGCATTTGAGCAGTTATTCTGGATAGTTGCGCTATATAAATGTATAATAATAATAATAATAATAACATGTTAAAAAGACGAATACACACACACACACACACACACACACACACACACACACACACACATTATACATGTATATATAAGATCATATATGTGTGCATGCGTGCGTGTGTGTGTGTGTGCGTGCGTGCGCCCCCGTGTGTGTCTATGCTAATTAATGCACCACTGCTTTCGATCGCCGGCTTGCAACTCTTACTCGAGAGTGTTTACTCCTGCCAAAATGGAAAATATGTATACACTTGACCTTTCCTGACCCCCTCTCAGGTGAAACACGAGGTGTTATATTTGGGAATTTCATCACTCAAGTGTCACACTAGCGTTGGTTGAGTGATCGAATACTGTATCTGAGATGCACCAACTCCACCGTTGAAAGTGAGCTATCTTGGAAAACAGATGTTGTACTGCAGCGTATAATAAATCAAAACGTTTCCAAATGTACCATTTCGGAAACATAATTTAAACCGCCAAGATTTCAGTTAGATTGCGTATCTAGATGGAGATCTAAGCAGGGGAATATTCCGTTATTCCCACGTCATTGTCAATGGGAATATTCCATTATTCCCACGTCATTGTCAATGGGAATATTCCATTATTCTAGTTATCAGCGCCGTTTCTGGGTAACTAGAGCTCCATCTTTGGACAAAAATACGCACCAGCTGGAAACTAAGGGTTATAATGTGTCGTTAGATCAGTTCATTAATATATTAAGGTAGTTGAAGGCAAATAGGAAACACAATGAACTTGCACTCGGATCAACCTGAAATCGTTGGTTAGAGATCTGCTTGAAGTATGGATGATGGTTAAACTACATTGTAGGCATCAGCAACGTATTAAATCAGGCAGAATAATTTCTCTTTATCTCTTAGTGGCTTGCTGATCTAGTAGACCATGATGACCTAGGGTTTGGCACTAACTGTGGAGACTACAACATACACTTACTTTGTATATAAATATATATACTATTCCAAATGTGTAATTCATATGATGAATCATCCTCGCACCCTAGGGGTACCTTTAATTACGTTCACACTTCAGTGCAGCGAGTCCTGAGCGTAATAAAGTATCCCTTGTGTGAGAGGATGATGATGAATATGCACGCTGCAAAATATCGTATGCACAGCAAATTGGGTAAAATTAGAACAGACAATAAATTTAGCAGCAAAAGTATTTTGTGTAAGTAAACTATGGATAAAAGGCGTGTGCCTAAAAGTGATTACTAATTGATATATATAATAATTTGTTTTATGTGCAAGCAGCTTTGAAAATAAGAACAGTTTACTAAGTATTAATCATACAAAACAAGGTGGAATTGTATCTGAATTAATTCTAGATTAGATACTGCATGAGCATCCACTATTTCTTGCAAAAGAAGACTTAAAGAAAGACTTAATATATACATTTTGGACATTATAGAAAGTAATAATTATTGTAATTCAGCATACCACAATCGCCAATCATTTTTATTGAAACCATGCATCTACACACTATCAATATGAAATCAAAGAGCATATATATTGAACTAAACTAAATAGTAAGCGGAATAAAACATAAGTTTATTCTCTTGAAAAATCATATCTTGTGAGATAATGAGAAAGCAATGAAACAAATATAAGATTTACATGAATAAGTTTTGAACATATAGTGCATACTAATATCTATAATATTTACATCAAACAGAATCCTGCTTTAGTATAGTCTAATCCAGAGTTACACAATGTACATAAATCTTTCTTGCTTATCGATATTGGCCCAATGGCTTGTTCCTACTTCCAGTGTATGATTTGACCTTACGCTAGTCAAGCGAAGCCTCTCCCATCCTCGAAATGTCCGGCAAGGTTTTCCACGCAACTCAACATGGTTTCACGATGTCATTTATACCAGAGTTACACCTGCGTTATGCTAGCCTTGTAATATGTTGTTTGTCGGACAGTTGCCACGTGGCTAATCAAGTTATTCCCAGCTATAAGGTACTTGTATTCTGATTGGCCGATGGGTATCATCACTATCTGGGAGATTGACAGCTGCGTACGGTTAAATTAACCTTCTCGAAGCACCAGTAAAATAGAAGAAAACTGTTTTTAAAGACTAAGATATGAAGCTGCTGTATAATCTACCAAAACACCTGCACAGAGTATCAATTGAGGAACTGAATTATGATATATTACTGTTGAGGGTGAGGTCGTTGGGTCGGGGGTGAGGGCGGGTGGGGGGTGGTTGTGTGTGGTTGGGGGGTCCCACTGCTTCAGTAGAATAATTAAAGTATTTCCGGTACTCATTTTGGCCATCATTCCTTTGACGAAATCTGGACGAAACCGCTTTCCCTACTATAGTACTGTTTATATACAGGACAGAGCCCTTTTAAACCTGACTGTTGAAACATTTGACTTAGCAAATGTAAATAACCTATCTGTCTGAAAGGTTATCGTTTCGTGATGATTTAGATGTAAATAAGCCCAAGTACGTTCACTTGGCATACATGTACGAGAGTCCAGTAAATATATTGACCAATAAGTTCTACTCCGCTCCACAGCAGCGTACAATGCTTCTAAAACCTCACCAACATTTCAACTATACAGATCATACCGAAAGTTAGTACAGCGCATACCGAAAGTTAGTACAGCGCATACCGGAAGTTAGTACAGTATACCGGAAGTTAGTACAGAGCATATCAGAAGGTAGTACAGAGCATACCGGAAGTCACTGCAGAGCATACTGGAAGTTAGTATAGAGCATATCAGAAATTAGTACAGCATACTGGAAGTTAGTAAAGAGCATATTAGGACTTAGTACAGAGCATACGGAAGTTAGTACATACCTAAAGTTAGTACAGAGCATACTGGAAGTTAGTACAGAGCATACTGGAAGTTAGTACAGAGCATACTGGAAGTTAGTACTTACCTGAAGTTAGTACAGAGCATACCTGAAGTTAGTACAGAGCATACCTGAAGTTAGTACTTACTTAGTACAGAGCATGCCGGAAGTTAGTACAGAGCATGCCGGAAGTTAGTACAGAACATGCCGGAAGTTAGCACAGAGCATACCGGAAGTTAGTACAGAGCACACCGGAAGTTAGTACAGAGCATGCCGGAAGTTAGTACAGATCATGCCGGAAGTTAGTACAGAGCACACCGGAAGTTAGTACAGAGTATGCCGGACGTTATTACAGAACATGCATACGTGGCTTGCTTGTTATGGGAGACCAGACACAACTCTATGTAATCAATTATCAAACAAAGCGTTCCTACATATGGCATTTCCTGTCTATTATTCCATCTGAAGAAAATGACAAAACCCAGATCTGAAAGCAAGTGACAGCCTCTATGTTTTCTGCTGTCACTTCCACATTCACGATGAAGACCTAATTGTAGTCTGTGGACATCAGTTCTTCCACAACAGTTAGCCTATTGTTGTGAACTCGAGCTACGTACATATACTGCAGTAATATGAACATATCCATAATTATGGATACGTCAGGGATATGTAGTTGGCTAAGTAAATCTCGTGTTTATCATTGTATATATACACATCAAATGTATCAGCCAACCATCTGTGCCTAGATACGTTTATACCAATGAGCGGGCAGACTACAACATGATAAAAATTGAAATTTAAATAGAAATGGCTACTCTGGTCCCTAGAGTAATTTCGGCAGTAGTGTCTCGTGTGTACTGAACGTGACCTGTCATCAGTGCAGACAGTATAAATATGAATACATCAATATACCCTGTATAGTATGTCAATGTTTCGAATCCCTCCTGAGGTGTATTCATATAACAATAGGTAGAATTACTTTGTCGGAATGTCAGTGGTCAGCAGTGGCCTTGTTTTACATTACTTTAGTAAGTTATATGAGCTTGCCGCTTATTCTCGTAGTAGTTGTCATTATTAGGAGTCTCCTGCCCCCGGAAGTCAGTTTCACAATGAGGCTCCAACCATTACTTTCACGCCCTATTCATATATATGTAGGTCAATTCCAACATTAATAATTGGTAGTAGTATAGTGCCACCTTAACGAGCGAAACGCGATCTGATTACAGTTAGGTTGCTTTATGTCCGGAAATATATTAACAAGTAAAGCATTGGCAAGCATTGATTATTATCGAACTGCATTGTAAATTCCTCACGTATACCGGGTTCTAATTATACACTTCTACCTGAACAGTTATTAGTTGCAATACGCAACATACGTATGTATGCATATGGCATAATATTATGTATGTAGTTACACGTGACCATGTTATATTTAAATACTATTAAATATTACTATGTATATTCTCTTGTGCCACCGTTGGTGGTGGAGAATAAAAATGACTTGACTTGACCAATAAGTACAGCCGCAAGCTTCTGCGTGAATGGCTACGGTCAAATGTCAATCTGAGACGAACACCGTACCATCTGAACAACCTCATGATATTTCCGCATTATTCTGTAGGAAGGTCCGTAGCATTCGGATCGACCTGGCGACGTCCTCAGATACACACTCAGACCTTGGCAGGTTTACATTACGGCGAAACTGCGCGAGAGGTAGGCTACGTGTTACGGAACTGCGCGAGAGGTAGGCTACGTGTTACGGAACTGCGCGAGAGGTAGGCTACGTGTTACGGAATTGCGCGAGAGGTAGCTAGGTTACGTGTTACGGAACTGTGCGAGAGGTAGGCTACGTGTTACGGAACTGCGCGAGAGGTAGGCCACGTGTTAAGGAAATGGACGAATAATAATAATAAAAACCTTACGATTACCTAGCTCTATTTCATTTTGTAGCATGTATATATATTAATTAGTAGGGCACTATTATGGCTGTGTATAATGGGAATCTACCATTTATATACGAGCTCATATATCCGACACGAGATGTCGTGAAGTTTCTACGATTCGATTGGATTAGTGGTTCATCCAAGAGTTCTTATACCGTGTGGAGTGACTTCCGGTATATCTGAGGAGCTTTAGTTTAGGATTGTATTGTAAGCATACTGGCTTAATGGCAAGTTCCACGCACTACTTTTCTGGAGGCGTAGTATTGAGGAAGTATAGTTCTAGGTGCCGAAGTACTCTCTAGTGCTGTCTTACTTAATATGCAAGTGTTAACATTCTAAAGATAAATTACGAGAACGTCAGTGCACGTGTACGCTGTGCTGCTCAAAGGGACGTAAATGTGGGTTCAAAACAAGGAGGTCTTGTCTATAGATATGGGTGGAGTCTATTTCTATGTATTGATGTTAATTTTGCTATTGAGTGTGCACAGTCGGTTGGCCGTGGGGTGCTTATATACTATAATATATAATATATGGTAACTGGAAATTGAGTATTGACAAACATACACTGTAGAATTAATATAAATAACTAGAGAGTTAAGTTAGATTATCAGGAACATAATATATACCCTCTGGTCCCCTCCAGTTAGTATACCTGTAAACTAGTTGTATTGTTTCTAGAGTCAATCAAAATACCATATAGAATCTTGTAAATTAAAAAATAAGAGCGATAAGACATAAACCTGCCTATCGCTTTCCCTTCTCTCTCTCTCTCTCTCTCTCTCTCTCTCTCTCTCTCTCTCT